>JAKSZP010008024.1:0-172363 GCA_022478985.1 Massospora cicadina
AAAAAGGTATGTCTGTATTTATAGACTACAAAAATGGGTATAATAAAGCAACTAAGGATTCTATAGGAATATTTCAGGGTAGCACATTGTTGAAAAGTGGTCAGTGTACAGGTTTTCAGGGATATTTCTTAATTAATCTAGCTTCCTGTATGATGACAGGAAGCATAAATCTAAGCTGTTAATGGTTCAGCAAAAACTTGCCCTTTAATCAACTATAGTACCTAGGCACTCCCGTCCTACAATAACTAAGACAATTACTAGCAAATCTAGTAAGATAAAGAACAAGATATTTTAATAATACTGTAATTAATATAAATATAACGTTCCTGAAAACTTAGTGCTCACATATTAGAATCATTGGAATCAGAAACAAGAGAATAGCTTTTATAGATCAACCTGCAATATTTGACATGCTATTGATTGGAGCTTCCCTCACTTACCTAGATGATCTTCTTCCAAAATGACTTTTAACATAGATACCTTTGCACAACCCCCGCGTCCTAGAGGCAGTGAAAACCCAATGGTGGTATATGATGACAAAAACCTAAAGCAAAGTAGAAACACTTATGGCATTATTAGCCATAAAATAATGGCGTAGCCTCAAAAATAAGCTATTGACATTCATTACCAAAGAACTTTATGACATTAAGCCATTCCTTAAATTTAAGCATACATCCAGATATTAATAAAACTAGTTATTAAATATAACAAAATTGATCTCAGTCGTTTGATAATTGATTGCATGCTAACAAGAACTTAGCATGCACCCTATTTATGATATGACCATTAGAGAGGTCTATAATCATGTAGGAATCCAATGCCAACTTATTGATGACCTCAAAAAAACGATTCCATAAATTTTTATCCTGTTTTACCTTCCATAGCCATGGGTGTCAAAATAGTTGACTCCATTGCCAATTTCAAAAGTTGGAAGAGCTGGCCATTTTGCATCTCAGTATTCTTTTGATTTGATCTTCTTCCTGAGAGTATTGCGCAGGTAAAAGACTGTAGCTCTATAAAACTGTTGTAAAATCTTTATATACTGTAGGGGCGTCATCACTAAAATTGGATTAAGTATTTAATATAAAAATTGGGGAAAACTAGGTAGACGCTTATAAAGAATTTTAAAAAGGAAACTTCCCAAAGACAATTGATAAGTTAAATTATCAGAAAAAGTTGCTGCTGACAAACATGATACCTAGCTGGAAGGTTTCCAGAAAAAAGCTTTTTTAAAGTTGCAGTTAAAGTACCGTTCACCAATGTTTATCATCCCATTAGTTTTTATGTAAGGTGTAGTCAGTATTATTCATATTCCAATTAGCTCATTTATATTGAAATAATATTCTTGGCAAAGTTACTTCCATTATTTGGTTAAAATAACCTGATGGCAGCTATTCAAATATATTAACTGCAACATTATGGACTTAGGATTAATGCTGACATCCACTTTAGCTATAGCACACATTTTTACCCAACGAGTCAGGTAATCAATTGCTACAATGACATATTGACTTTTCTCCATGCTCAGGGTCAAAGTCCTTATAACGTCGATGGATACAGTATCCCATAGAATTCAGGCTCCATTAACAGGAAAGTAATGGTTTTAAAAAGGCTTGTGTACTTGACATTGCACAAAATATAAAATATTCTGCAATGCTGAAATTAAGGGATTCCCAGTAGTACTCTTAGTGAACCTGCTCCAGAATTTTTCATATTTTCACATGGCTGATTACAATATGAGCGTGTTGATAATTACAGTGCGCTCAGATGGCAATAAAAGAGTAAGGATATTTCCCTGTTTTTATAAACAAATTACCCTTGATGAGCTTTTTGTCTTTCAATCACTTTTTTAATGCTTAGTGAATCATGGGTGTCTGGTCCCCAATATCTTTACTAAGCATCTTCTCATACAATGCATCTGATTCAATCTTATCACTTGAATGGTGGGTAACTTCAACGATCCATTGGCGTTTTGATACATGGTACCTGATAAGTTTATAATCTCATAATCATATGCTAGTAATTTTAGAGACCATCAGTCCAACCTTCCTTCAGGCTCCTTTAAGTTATGAAGCCACCTCAGTGAAGAATGATCCTTCATCACAGTAAAATGGACTCCATGGATAAGTACTCTGTACTGCTTACAGGTGTATATTTTTGCAAGGCAATCCCACTAGGTCACAGTATGAGTCGCTCTTGCTTACTCAGAGTTTGTCTCGCATAACTACATGGTGTTCTTCAAAGAAATCTTCCACCTGGCTCAACACGGCTCTGAATGCCATCAATAATGCACCATTTTGAATAATGAATGTCTGATAAAAATTTGGATATTTCATCATCAGTTTCATCATTAAATTTATTCTAGGAGCATTGAGTATATCCTTGGCTTCCTTATTCCATACAAAGCCTTTCTTAGGATCCTTTAACAACTAAGAAATGGTTTGGAAATAGAATCAAAGTTCTTAGTTAATAGCAATAGTAGCCAACCACTCCAAAAAATACCTTCAGATCATGGACACTTTTTGTTTGGGACATGGCCAGAATTGCCTCAACCTTAGGTATTTGAGGGTGTATGTAAAAACCGCGGGGTTTTCACTAGTGCACAGGTTCTCTTGACTACTGAATCTGGGAATAAATATGAATTTGCTAATTGTATAAAGACAATTAGCCTAAAATAAGTTTGGATAAATGGGTAACTTTGGCCCTACTCTGAAAATATAAAGGTTCAAGTGACTTTGGCCTCACGCTGGCGTTGACACTTAGACAGAAGTAATTCTTCACAACTTCACTTTGAAGTAAATAATCAACAATTTTAAACAAATAAAATATTCACAGTACTAAGGTGTCTATTATTATTAAAATGAGGGAATATTTATAGGGTAAAATGATGAAGAACATGTGTTAGGGATATTCATGGTAACCATGATATTATCAGCATGCCTAGCTGACAGAAAAGGGATATTCACAATGGTCTTGGCACACCTAGCTGATGAAAAGGAGATATTGGTTCAATTTTGGGAAATATTCTAGCTGATATTCATGAGGAATGATGTAATTAAATCGCTATTTGTATCAGCTTACATGTCAGCTACCAAACCCAACAATTTCCAATGAGTAATTACCCATTTTGAGTCAATTTACTTATCTCCAAATTGTCAGCAACAATCCCCAACAAAATTGTAACTGTAAATATCATCAGATATGATCCTATGAGAATTACAATTAACCATTTAATTAGTGATTATCACTGAAGTGAAAGAATAAAAGATCAACGTCTCAAAGCTTAATCAATAAGCTAAATTAAATCTAATGAATCAATTATTTTAAATTAATTGAAGCTTAGTTAATTTGCAAGCTGGATAATGTGGTCATATAAATTCCCACACATCCCCCCACTTGACCAGATTATCAGCTAAAATGTCTTCATCAAATAATTTCTTTTAAGAACAAATCTTATCTATTCTGAATGAAGCGGACGCCTCCCATTTTTGAGCAATGTCACAAACTGCTCAAAGGGGTATCCTTTCCAGTCCAGTAAGATCCAGCCCCCTTGAGTCAACTTGATTCAGCTATCCCCTCTTATGCTCTTCCCACAATGGTGCCAATTTCTGAAGAGGGGACAGGTTGGCTGTTTCATCAATAAACTCTTGTTCTTTCATCCCTCATTCTCTTGTCACCAAGCTTGATTTCAAGGCATTACTGGATTTGGCTCCCATTGTTCTAAACCAGTAATAGCCCTTGAGCATAACAAAGAGATTTTTCCCAACTTGGATCAATCTTTTCAATCAAGTTGGATCTTCTTCCCGAGTTCCTTTTTTGAATTGGCCAATTTTACCAACTGACCATCTTGTCTACTGAATTGACAATTGGTGACGATGAGCACGTTGAACTTCCATACCATGAACTTCAGGGTAAATTAGTCAAGGCACTTAATATCTCTTTCGCACCATGTGACCTTGATAGTTTACTTGATTGGGATTCTGCCTCCTTTGCACTCTGATTTGCAGGGCAAGTACTTTGCACATGGGCTACTTCACTCCCCACATCACCAAATTTTCACCTTTCCTTTCCCTTTCAGTTTCAGGAGGCCCACAGCCGCCACCTTCAAAGATGCTGTTTGCTGCCTGCACAATTACTTCACAACTGGGACTATCCAGCGATATTTTCCATTAATGGTGATAATTGGTGGTATGGTTTGGCAGCCACCTGCGTATTTCCCTTGTTTGCTGTTTTCTCATATGTCAAGTGTTCTTGATGAAGCCCATCGTCAAGCACTCCAAACCCAGCTTCTGGCGCCTATGCCATATTGAAATTACATGGACTTGTTTGCAGATTGCATATTTTTACATTCCTGTTTTCCTCCCTGATCTATGGTTTCCCAACTTGCTGAACTGGACGTCCCCATCACTCTTCCCATAGTTGCTTATTCTCAGAATCCACCTCAAATTCAAAGAACTTGGTTTTGGCTTACTCTATCCCTTACAAGTATCCGATCTCAGATCAACTTTAATGACCTCTTTCACAACATCATCATTCAAACTCCCTCCCTTCAGAGGCGTCAAAGAAGAGCTCGCAATTCACAACCTGAGGTATAAAAATAAAAAAAAATTTTTAATTAATTTCTTTTTTCTTTCTTTTATATATATGTTCTCCATTTTTTTCTTTCTTCTTTTTCACATATATATATATATATATATATTTAATACCATTTTTAAGAAATATGCTGTGTATTCTATTAATCACATGACCATCAGTTATATTTTTGATTGTGTAGGCATCATTCGCCATTATTGCAATAACCTCAAATGGTCCCAATCATAACGCATCTAGCTTATTTTGGTGACTGAACCTATGGGTATAGCAATAGGATACTTGATCTCCAACGGTAAATTCCCTAAGAGTGGATCAACTCTTATCATCAGCTTTTTTGGCCTGAAACTTCTCTTGATCATGTATCACAGGCTTGAGATTGGAGATCCACTATTATGTTTGTGAGTTAATATAGATATTTATCTGTACTCATCCCCAGAGTCAGCTCCACTGCTGAATAGAGAATTGGCAGCAATGCTGCTCTATGACTGTACAATAATTTGAACAGCATTTTTCCTGTCACTGAATGAAAACTGATATTATATGCAAAAGTTACCAAGCTTAGATAAGATGCACAAGATGATGCTTTACCAGAGATCAGCTTCCTTAGAATAGTGGCAAGTGTTCCATTGACTCATTCCACAACTCCATTTGTTTCAGGCCAATAGGGTGCAGACACCACCCCCTTAATTCCCAATAGTTCATTCAGGTTTGGAATTACAAATGAGGTAAAACTAGTCACACTGTCACTCAGCAACACTTGGGGACACCCATGTCAGTATACCACCTGCTCCAGGATGAATTTAGCGGTACTTAGGGCATCTGCTCAACTCAAGTCTCAGGTTTTGACCCATCTCGTAAGGTGGTCAATTGCTACTATTATGTAATGTACGCCACCCATACTTGTACTTAGTGGCTCCATAATGTTGATTGAAACCATGTGCCAAGCAAACCCTGGCTTCACTAATCGGTAATTCATCACATTCTTATGAGGTTTATGGATCTGATTTTCCACGCAACAGGTGATATAATTGGTAACGTTAAAACTCAGTGACTCCCAATAGTAGTGTTGCCAGATATTTCAAGCATCTTCTTTAACCCACCATGTCCAATGACCTTGTGGCCAGCCCAGATTATCTCAGTGCATTCTGATGGTTTTGGAAATAAAAGCCTCTTTTTGTTTGTTATTTTGAATAATTGTCCATTAATGAGCTCAATATTTTCCATTGTCTTCTTTAACACTTTTTGAATTTTGATTGGCTCTTCCTAAAATTCCCCACAGATCATTCGCTTGATTAGGTCATCAGCATGATCTTTCTCAGCAAAAATGGCTGGCAACCTAGACAGACCATCAGCGTTCTGAAACTTATCTCCTGACCGATGTTCTATCTCAGTCATAGGCCTGTAACTTCAAAGCCCACCGCGCCAATCTCCCTTCTGGTTTTCTAAGGTTATGAAGCCATCAGAGAGAGGCGTGGTTGGTCACAACCTTGAAGTGCGTTCCGTGGATATAGACTTAAAACTGCTTGCATGCATAGATAACCGCAAGATATTCTCACTCCATAACTGTATAGTTCCTCTCAGCCTTTGACAGTGTTAAGCTGACATATGCCACTTGGTGTTCATCCCCCTTATCATCCATTTGGCTTAGGATGGCTCCTATTGCCATCAGTGACACATCCAATTGAATAATGAACAGCTCTCAAAATTTGGGTATTTTAAAATTGGACTCATCATCAAGTATTTCCATAATTCAAAGAATTATAGTTGAGCCTCATCACTCCAGATGAATCCCTTCTTCAGATCTTTCAATAGGTGAAAAAGCGGCTTGGCTATTTTTGCGAAATCCTTAATGAATCAGCAATAGTAGCTGACCATTCTGAGGAAAACTTGAATATTGTGTACTCTCTTGGGGACTGACATCCTATTAATTGCTTCTATCTTTTGGACTTGGGGCTTAAGTCCCTCATCATAAATTACAAATTATAAATTCATTAATTACTCCTTAAAGAAATGTCATTTTCTTGGCTTGATTCTAAATACGCTGAAGCCAGTTGCTTGAATACTTCCTCAAGATGTTGTAAGTGATTGGTAAACATTCAGCTGAATACATTAATGTTGTCCAGATAGACCAGGACACAGGACAGCTTAAAATCCTACAAAATAGTGTCCATAGCCCATTGAAATGTCGCAAGGCGTTACATTAGCCTTAAGGCATTCTTGTCAATTGGTACAACCCCTGTGCTGTGATAATAGCACACTTCTCTTGGTCTTCTGGCGGCATGTCTATCTGCCAATATCTGGAGATTAAGTTTAAGGAGGAGAAAAACCTGGCTCCTCCTAACTGATCCAGCATGTCATCAATCCTAGGCAGGGGGTACAAGTCCTTTTTTGTGATTTTATTTAACCATCTGTAATCTATTATGACTCGATTCAAACTGTCTTTCTTCTTAACTATTAATATAGGGCTCGCCTATGGGCTGGACGGTGATACAAGCATTCCATGCTCTAAGAGTTTTTCAACTTCTTCAGCAACAACTGCCTCTGCCGCCCTGGACCGTCAAATAGGCCTCAACCAAATTGGCCCATCATCCCCAGTATTGACTTGGTGTAAAACATCCTTTGCACACCTGAGATCATAGTCATCCTGTGTGAAAATAACTTGGTATTTCTCAAATAAGGCCAGAACTTCATCTTTCTGGTCTTCCGTTAATCCAGCTAATCAATCCCAGTTGATTAGTGTATGGATATTCCTGTTGTTTTCTTTTGGAAGTACCAATTCGTCCAATTCACCAAATTCATGAAAGGAATGAATCTCTAATACCGGTTTTAGTTGAGCAAATGCAACCACCTGGTTTCATTTGACCTTTATTGGAGATTTTCCCAGATTGGCTAAAAGAACCCAAATTTCCTCATGACCAGGGATTAAAATTCCTGGGGCTACCCAAGGTTCAATCCTTGATTGTTGCCAAGGAGCTTCAATTTCTGAATATAACTGCTCTGGGATCTCCAAAATCAGTCCAGTCTCCATGATTTGCTGCATTCCTGGTTCAATTATGACATCTTCCTTAGAATGGATCAGGATCCCACAATTCTCATTTACATATTTAGGTAATTTCTGGGTTTTCTTCTAAATAATTTGTAACCTATAGGTAGTATTCCATCCTTATAGACTAAATTGATGAAATTATTCCATCTACTGAGGGGCGCTTTCCCCTCATGTTGATAGACCAGCGGCAACGTTTGCCCCAGAATCATCAAAGTTTCTTCTTCAAAGTCTCATTTGACAACATACTTATGCATGAAGTCAGTGCCAATGAGTATATCATAATTATAGTTGGCTAGAACAATTGCTGGCGCCAATATGACCAAGGATACAAACCATAGCAGTAGAGCGCTATAAGCCCCACAGGAAGTTGTAGAGTCAGGTCCTGCCATCCCATACTGCTTCTGATGCTCAAAATTCAGTTTGGCCTTTAATTTCTTTACTAATTTGGTCAATACTATATTGATCGGTGCTCCACTGTCAATTATTGCTCTGACAGGGATTCAGTTCACTAAAATATCTGTATATGGTTACTCAGAAAATCAAGGTAAGCTATTGTTTATGACATGTCTATCAGATTTATTGGCCAAATTCAGGGTATAATTTACTGAGCTGATATATCAGGGAATATTTCTTGAATTGTACCAATTGGAATCAATACATTAACTCCGTCTAGCTTGGTATTCAATAAGTCCATCTCATCTTTGGCATTTTGGACCTTCTCCACTAACTGTTGGACATTTGGGCGAGCTACCTCCTGTATAATTTTGGGGGCAATCTCCTTCAATTTCAATCTCATTATTGCTTTTACATCTTGGTACACGATCTGATGAAGGTGATATAATTCAGGCTCATCTGCGAATACTTCTGACTTGTCCAAACCATCTAATTTATCCGGGGGTAACTTGGTAACCTGTGGTTCTAGACTGTTCCACATCTAGACCTCATGGTCTTTTGCCTGCCCGTTAGAAGTTTTTTTGTTTATCCCTATGCTGGGCTAAGTTAACCTGATCCTTTGGTTTGCATTGTCCACAATTAATGGCGAAATGCCCAGGATTTCCACACTTATTGCAAGTTAACCGAGGCTTAAATGGTCTAGCTCCTTCATTCTGTTTATCTTGATTCCCACAATTGTTGAAATATCTGGATTTGTTGGGGAATTTTTCTGGTTCCTTATTATTGTTTGACTGGTTATTCAGCTTTTATGTCCAATTTAAGCATCAAACGTTGCTGATAGAACCCTTAAGTGTTCTACCATTTGAGCAATGGTGTATTTACTGGTCAAAGTGGATGACATCATTCAGTGCAATTCTCGATGAGGGCACAACGCGTTCTGCATCACAATATTCCTTTCAAAATTGGTCATCATATTGGCCCCATTGAGGATATGAAAATCCTCGTAGAAATGATTGGCGAATGCACCCACTGTTTCATCCCTTTTAAATTGAATGCCCATGAATCCTTGTTTCCAAGCTGCCATCTTATCTGTACTACCAAATTTGGTCAGAATCACCTCCTTCACTTCCTTGTAACTCCAGTTTTCCCCACAAGGGTAAGGCAAAACTAGGTTTTGGCATGAAGTATCAAGACAATTTAAAAGGGTGACAGCTTTTTGTCATTCACTATAACCTTACATCGTCATTTCAAATAACCGGAAGAAGGCAGGAGCATTATCCTGATGGAAAGCAGGCAACTTTGTAGTACTCTTAAAATCTTCAACAATAATTGGTCCATCACTTCTATTTGGGATTTAAGCAGATGCTGGAGTTGCTTTGGGTGTTACTTCAGGAAGTGCCACAATGGTTGGGGGCATTTCCTGAACAGATTGGAAGGTGCTGTCAATGATACTCTCTGCTTCAATAGATGCTGATTCCTCCTTGAATAAATTAGCCTCATGATACTCATCCCATGAACAAGTACACTTAGAGATTTTGAAGTCATCCAATCATCTCAGGATTTTATCTTCCCAAGCTAAGCGTTTTTGGTTGTTTTCCCAAAGTTGACGATTTTTATCAACTTCCTCTTGTAAAGTCGCTTTCAGGGTTTTGACTTCTTTCTGCAGATTGCCCTCAAGGGTTTAAACATGGAATAAATGCTCATATAATTCACGGTTCTCTTTTTCATATTTGGACATTTCATCATCTAATTTAATGACCTTGGGTTCTAATGAATCTAACTCATATTGAGTTGCCAATTTTAAAGCATACTTGTTGACAATTTCTATTTCTGTGCAAAGCTTATCAATTTTGGCTCTCATCTCTTTGTTGAGTCATTCGAATTTTCTTTCCATATTGTCAAGGGTACTCTTAAAATCCTGTCTAACTTTGACTAAATTGAGCAAAACCGTGTGAGTTTTGGTGTTGGCTGCAGCCATTGGCACAGCTGCCTCCTGAGCTCAAATCATATCAGTGATATTCGATTCAGCTAATTGGCAGTGCTTATCCACATCATGTTTCCATCAGTAATTGAACACATTTGGTTGATGATCTCCTCAACTTCACCTGAAGTTTTATATTCAGATCAGCCACCAGATTCTTGATTTGGGTGTTTGATTGTTGGACACAAAGTGATGTGGAATCCAAACCAGCGCGAATCTGCTTAAAACTGACATCTAATTGTCACATAAGCGCCTGCTATTGTATGCTGTTGTTTTGAGTATACTCAACAAGATCGGCGATCACTGCCTGCTGCCATACTTGGATGGCTCTCATGTTTTGGGTAGTTGGCTGTACATATTTGATAATATAATCACCAATATTACCAATGCTCCGCAAATATCCTATTAATGTTGAAGTGTTCATATTAAGGAAGTTTTTGAAGTGTCATCTTAGCTCTTCCTAATTGGTAGTGTGATGGAATAATCCACAGCTTCAGTCTAAAGTATCAGTTGGCAGAATTTGGAATCCTCTCATTAGGATATCACTGATACTGGGTATATTTTCTCAGAATTGCTCTAAAGGTGGTTCATAAATCAGTACAGCATTCTCATTTACTCCAATTATTGATAGATGGATGTATTGGGGATCCACCAGCATTCCAGCCTCTAATTGGATATTTCCCCAGCGGTCTGTTGATGATCCTGTTTCTTTGTTTCTTTGATGTTCCATACTAGATAGATAATTTGGCATTATTATTTTCTCATAAACTTGACGCAGCCCCTGTAGTGAGCACCACGTGTAAAAACTGCAGGGTTTTCACTGGTGCACAGGTTCACTTAACTACTGACTCTGGGAATAAATATCAATTTTCTTGTTGTATGAAGACAATTATCCTAGTCAAGTTCAGATAAATGAGCAACTTTGGCCCTACTCTGGCAATATAAAGGTTCAAGTGACTTTGGCCTCACGCTGGCAATATATAAGGATTCAAGTGACTTCAGCCTCACTCTGGCGTTGACGCTTAATCAGAAAGTACTTCTTCACAACTTCAATTTGAAGTAAACAATCAACAATTGAAAACAATAAAGTATTCACAGTACTAAGGTGTTTATTATTATTAAAATGAGGGAGTATTTATAGGGTAAAATGATGAAGGACATGTGTTAGGGGTATTTGTGGTAACCACAATATTCTCAGTACGCCTAGCCAACAAAAAGGGATATCCACTTTGGTCTTGGTATGATTAGCTGATGAAAAGGAGATATTGGTTCAATTTTGGGAAATATTCCAGCTGATATTCATGAGTAATAGTGTATTTAAATTGCATTTGTATCAGCCCACATGTCAGCTATCAAACCTGACGATTTCCCATGAGTAATTATCCATTTTGAGTCAATTTACTCATCTCCAAATTGTCAGCAACAATCCCTGACGAAATTGTAACTGTAGTTATCATTGGATATGATCCTATGAGAATTAAGATTAACCATTTAATTAGTGATTATCACTGAAGAGAAAGAATAATTGATCAACGTCTCAAAGCTTAATCAATAAACTAAATAAAATTAATAAATCATCTATTTTAAAATAATTGAAGCTTAGACAATATGCAATCTGAATAATGTGGTCATATAAATTCCCACAGTGTAGTTGTTAGCAATAATAACGTTGCACAAGTATTCACCTTTAATTGATGAAGTGACATTTCTGAGGTTTTATCTTCAAATTTACTTCTGATGGTTTTTAAACACTTTTTTAAGTGCTCATGATGATCTATAAAAATCGGACTGAAACATAGATATCATTAAAGTAGATTAGAATGCACAAAAAATTCAGATTTACTAACATAGTATCCTTTGCTAGGGGGTGGAAGGCGAGTCGTTAGGGCGTATGGCTACCAACCTGAAGGTTGTGGGTTTTATTTCCGCCCTTTGCACAACATTGGGGTGCCAGCTGAAGGAAGATATTGGGGGTTAGTAGGTCTAAAAACACAAAAACCTTACTCATGACATAACTAGAAAAATCTGAGTCCCAATCCAGAGGAGAAAAAACTTTATTTAACGGAGTTGACCCTGCTCAGGTTTCATATCTATGTTCTCAATTTTTATCTCTCTAGGTAATGTCCATCCCCTGGTCAGCTTGCTCAAATTTGTGAACACAGTATTCATTGCTCTTTGGATTGTCACCAGTGCATTGCAAAGACCTTAGGGCTTCCACGTCATCTGATATAGTTTATTGCTGGTAAGAATCTCACAGTTTTTCTTATACCTCCTTAGGTAGGTCAATTTCCCAGTACCTGAATATGATATCTATTGCCAAAAAGTATTGAGTCCCACCTACTATATCAAGAGCATCATCGGTCTGTGGAAGTAAATATAATCCTTTTTCATTATTTCATTCAGCTGATGATAACCTATAAAAATCGGTTAGACCCATCTTAATTTTTATAGTTAAGATTGGATTCACCTAAGGGTTTGAATATGGGACCAACAACCCATGCTTGAGTAGCTTAGCGATTTTTTCAGCAACTTTGGCCTCACTTTACTGTAAACATCAGATTGGTCACATAAAAATTGGTGGTTGATCTCTGATGTTGACTTTATGAGCTATACCCTTGGCACAACTGATGACATAACCATCTTGTTTATATACCCCAAAATGTTGTATAAATAGTTAGAAATGTTGTCCTTTTGCGCCTATGTGATCCCTGTCAATCTATCCCAATAGGACACATCAAGATTACATGGGATTTCAGATCAATGGGTAATATTATTTCATTTAGATGACTAAAGACATGAAAAATTATTAAAGTTCTATAGTAGAAACTAAATGATTGAAGGCCACTATTTAGTTCTTTTCCTTCCATATTGGCCTATCCAATAGTTGGTGATCAGTACCTGAATTTTGCCATAAACAGGAGTTAAAATCTAGGCGCTACATGGGGTCTGGTTCTAACTTTTTTTCAGGGTGCATAATTTTGGTATATAAATATTCAGTAATTTCAAGATAAGTTAATTCCTATAATACACTTCTCCTTGGAATTTACAACCGTCAGCTTTTGCTCCCTTAAAAAAATCTCCCTACATTCTTTTATTTAAACTAGTGGCAGCATGATACATTTGCCAATCTAATGATATCTTAATGTGATGATCCCATATGAATATACTAGACTAATATAATTATTCTTTTTAGTTTGAGAGTGAATCCCCTTTTCAGTTGTAAAACAATGGTAAAGTTTGCCCTATAATTTCAAGACTGTTTCCTCAAAAATCCCATTAAGCCCCATAATGTTGCATGAAGTTAGTGCCAATCAATATCTCATAACTCTGATTAGGCAAGCTATTTCCAGTGCGGTGACAAGGAAAATGCAAACTGTAGAGGCAAGGCGCTATATGCCCCTCAAGAAGTAGTATTATGAAGGCCCACTATTCTGTAAAACATAGCATGATCCACCTCAGGTGCAGCCTTTACTTACTCATTAACTTCATAGATACAATATAATTTGGAGCTCCACTGTTAAAGATGACAAAAACTTTACTTGATTTACCCAAATATAGAAATAAAGCAATCAGAATAAGATAAAATATTGTTTACTCAAAAAATTGCGTCATCAAAAAGCTGAATCAAATAATTGGAAAGGATTTTAGGTTACATCAGGAATCGCTCCTTAATGGCAGCCATGTAATCAATATGTTGACTTTCACATTCAAGGCAGAGATTATAGCCCAATTAACCCCTTATGGCCTCGCAATGCCAATTTCATTGCAATCTGTGTGACAAAATTAATCAACACTCCTGCCACAGCAAGTATCTGGGCTTGCTGATAGAATTGGTTGGCAAAGATTTAATGGGCTCATCTTATCAGAATTAAATGCCTATGAATTCTTACTTCTGGTTGGTGGCATGTTCAGGGCTCCTTCATTCCCCCATAATTGTAACAAACAGTGTTAAGCCGTTTGTTACATTTTGATTTGGGTTTGGATTTTCCAACTCTAAATTGATTCATTTAAAAAGATTTTTGGTATTTATTGGGTTCAGGCGCTGGTTTGTGCCTCACCTTAATTATTGATTAGGCTCTTATTAGCCTAATCAATGGTTTAGGTGAGGCCCTGGAAGGGCAACCTTTAAGGTCAAGCCCACGCAATTCCAAACTTAAATCAGAATTCTCTCTTTCTCTCTTGTGGCCTCATGGACGCCCTTGCCTTATCTTACCTGATGATCCGCGCACAACAAGTTTTTGTCTCGTCAACAAAAACTTGGGTTTTTGGGGTTTGATCTCCCTTGAATATCCTGACTTTTCCTTGGTGTGTTCGCGGCATCAGATTATTGGTATCCTGTTTATCAGTAACTTTTTATTTGATAATAAATAAAACAAGGTTAATTCTGGGGTTTGCAACCTTGCTTACCTATTTTATCATTTTCTCACTCCGAATCATCCTGATTCTGAGGCTTACTACCTCAAGAGTCCAGCTCATGCTGGACGTTCAATATAAATTGCATCAAACCTAAGGTAAGATGGTGATCGGAAACTGGGATGTTTCCAACCGTTACATTATTCCAAACTGCATGTGCTGCCAGCATGCCACCAGATCCCTAGTTCAGCTGACCTCAGTGGTTGCATCAGGTCCCAGTTGTCGAGTAACCAGCACTGGAGGGAGCCAGTGACTGATGGCCAACCCTGGACCTGAAGCGATCATCAGCGCGAAATTCTGGTGGGGCCTTTCCCCCCACCAGGGATTTAGTTGGCACCAAGGGGACCTGGCCCAGCAGGGCTCCCTCACCTACGGACAGTCCATTTGGTGTGAGGGCGGCCATCCAGCCGCGCTGGACCGCGCACCCCTTCCACACTTCAGTTGGAGAGAGCGCCTTCCTTTTTGGGAAAAGAAGATCATCGCTAACTGGGGCGTGGGGGGGAGGCGCACCACAGCCAAGCGCTGGGCGTGCTTCCTCATGCCATGCGGGCTGATTCTGGCAGCCCAGTCCTGATTTGCTCTCGCCATTTATCTTTTTCCCCGTGAGGGGCCCAGAATTTCTCCAGGCTAATTTTCCTGGGGCTTGAGGTAACTCACCCCAGGAAGCCCTCATGGTGGTGGCCTCCCATTGCAGGGCCCCTCTTTGGGGAGAGGCCCTTCTTTAGTGGGGGGGTGATGTAACAAATGGTATTAAGCTGTTTGTTGCATTTTGATTTGGGTTTGGATTTTAAATCTGGATTGATTCAATTTTAAATATTTTTGGTGTTTGTTGGGTTCAGGCACTGGGTTGTGCCTCACCTTAATTATTGATTAGGCTCTTATTAGCCTAATCAATGGTTTGGGCGAGGCCCCAGAAGGGCGACCTTTAAGGTCAAGCCTGCGCAATTCTGAACTTAAATCAGAATCTTCTCTTTCTCTCTTGTGGCCTCAGGGCCGCCCTTACCTAATCTTACCTGATGATCCGCGCACAACAAGTTTTTGTCGCGTCAACAAAAACTTGGGTTTTTGGGGTTTGATCTCCCTTGAATATCCTGTCTTTTCCTTGGTGTGTTCGCGGCATCAGATTATTGGTATCCTGTTTATCAGCAACTTTTTATTTGATAATAAATAAAACAAGGTTAATTCTGGGGTTTGCAACCTTGCTTACTATTTTATCATTTTCTCACTCCGAATCATCCTGATTCTGAGGCTTACTACCTCAAGAGTCCAGCTCATGCTGGACGTTCAATATAAATTGCATCAAACCTAAGGTAAGATGGTGATCGGAAACTGGGATGTTTCCAACCGTTACATTATTCCAAACTGCATGTGCTGCCAGCATGCCACCAGATCCCTAGTTCAGCTGACCTCAATGGTTGCATCAGGTCCCAGTTGTTGAGTAACCAGCACTGGAGGGAGCCAGTGAGTGATGGCCAACCCTGGACCTGAAGCGATCATCAGCTGAAATTATGGTGGGTCCTTTTCCCCCACCAGGGATTTAGTTGGCACCAAGGGGACCTGGCCCAGCAGGGCTCCCTCACCTACGGACAGTCCATTTGGTTTGGGGGCGGCCATCCAGCCGCGCTGGACCGCGCACCCCTTCCACACTTCAGTTGGAGAGAGCGCCTTCCTTTTTGGGATATGAAGATCATCGCCAAATGGGGCGTGGGAGGGGAGGCGCACCACAGCCAAGCGCTGGGCGTGCTTCCTCATGCCAGGCGGGCTGATTCTGTCAGCCCAGTCCTGATTTTCTCTCGCCATTTATCTTTTTCCCCGTGAGGGGCCCAGAATTTCTCCAGGCTAATTTTCCCAGGGCTCGAGGTAACTCGCCCCAGGAAGCCCTCATGGTGGCAGCCTTCCATTGCAGGGCCCCTCTTTGGGGAGGGGCACTTCTTTAGTGGGGGGTGATGTAACAAATGGTATTAAGCTGTTTGGTGCATTTCAATTCAGGTTCAGATTTTCCAAATCTGAATCAATTCATTTAAAAAGATTTTTGGTGTTTGTTGGGTTCAGGCACTGGGTTGTGCCTCACCTTAATTATTGATTAGGCTCTTGTGAGCCTAATCAATGGTTTGGGCGAGGCCTCAGAAGGGCGACCTTTAAGGTCAAGCCTGCGCAATTCTGAACTTAAATCAGAATCCTCTCTTTCTCTCTTGTGGCCTCAGGGCCGCCCTTACCTAATCTTACCTGATGATCCGCGCACAACAAGTTTTTGTCGCGTCAACAAAAACTTGGGTCTTTGGGGTTTGATCTCCCCTCAAATATCCTGTCTTTTTCTTGGTGTGTTCGCAGCATCAGATTATTGGGATCCTGTTCATCAGCAACTTTTTATTTGATAATAAATAAAATAAAATTATTGTGGGGTTTGCAACCTTGCTTACCTATTTTGTCTTTTTCTCGCTTTGAATTTCCCTAATTCTGAGGTTTATTATCTCTAGAGTCCAGCTCACGCTGGACGTTTGGCGTGAATTGCAATGAATCTAAGGTAAGATGGCGATTGGAAACTAGGACTTTTCCGACCGTTACAATAATGGCCTCCTTGGCTTCCACATAAATCTATTTATTGGCGCTAATTGGGGTAGAACAATATTCTTACTTGCCATATTTAGACATTTAACTCAGTCATCGCCTTTTTATGATCCCCACACCCTACCATGATTATTTTGAAAAGCCTAAAGAGTTCAGTAACGTTGTTTCTCTAAAACTCTGGTATCTTTGGAGTTGGCTAAAATAACACAGTTTTATGGAATTATGGCCAATTTTTGCTCACCGGCTAACAACTATAATGGAATTGGTAGGCCACTGCACTGGGTAAACAGTCAGGGTTTTAAGCGCTTTCCATGGGTTTCTATGACCGGATTTATTAGAGCTGTCATACTCAGATGAGGAACCCTTTTTCTGATAGAAAAAATCATCCTTTAGGATTCTTATGTCAACAACTGGTTTCCACTTCCAGCTTGTATAAATAATTGGTGATGATCTTCACCCACTGCTTAACGCCCAACTTCCACTCCTTCAGCTTCTGATACTTCCACTGCAGTTCCAATAAAACTTTGTTAAGCATTGGAGTGTGTCATCATCATTGTCTGAGTTTCACTAGCAGCATTATTTGATCTTGCCACTTGATCATGTTTAGCCTTGTTTCATCATTTTTTCCTCTATGGCTTTGACTTTGCTCAACTAATCCCCTCCTTGCTTGAGGGATATGGAGTCTAAAGCTTCAACTTTAAGTCAACTTAACTTGGTCCAAATCCCCTTTAAATTCAGTTTGGTTTTAATTCCTCATGTCACTGACCAGCAGATGCAGCTTTTTTATCCCTTCTTTATCTTCCTTACGTTGCTTAATGAGATAATATATTGACTCAAAAATCTTTAGAGCAGCTTCCATACCAACATATTTTAACTCAATGACTTCAGGAGTTCTGCACTTACCAGCTTAAACTTGGCCACTTCCTCCTTCCCTTGACGGTACCTGCCTATCTTCTTAACACTTTACTACAGACAAAATAGGCTAGAAACTCCTTGCAGTGATCACAAATGTTGCGAATTTTACATCCTCTACAGTAGAAACTCAATTAGTGTTCCATGCCAACAATATGAAGACTGTTGACCTTTGCTGTTTCATCTTCATAGGCTACCTTTCACTACAATTCTGCAATAAGATCTTCTCATACTCCACAGACCTACAACTTCATCTTGCGCTGATACACCCCCCCCGGATGCACACAGTAAGCCCTACAACCACATGGGTGATCCTTATATCTGTCATATTATCCCTCTTGAGGTTAATCCCTGTCAGTTCCTCATTGTGGTGACCATTGGGCAGTCTACATGGGACTTCCTTATAGCTCCATTCTTTGATTTGGTAGTGCTGACCACTTCCAGTGTGAACTCACCCAGCACCTAATTTTGTGGAACTATATTACTGCCTCCCTAGGCCAAGCTAACTTCTGTACACTTAAAACTACGAAAGTTAAGTGAAAGAAAAGATCTTTATTAAGAAAGATTAAGTTATTTAAACTTAGGCATCTTAATTGTGATTATTATTGTTAGGATTCAAGATGAAGAGCGAGTCAAGATTCCCATTCCCAAATCAAGCCTCAACAGATTGACTCCCAAACCAGCGTGAATAGAACCTTTCCCTGAAGGCGCCAAAACTAGATTTGATCAGGAAGCATCATGTGTATGTGAATTAATTGAATCACCCTCAGGAATCCAGTCCCTGCTTCCTGAATTATGAAGATAGCAGCCCCCACTGCTTCAGTCATGAGAACTATACAGTACAATGAGGGTGCCAACCAGGCAGCTAATAGAGAAGGAAGTAAAAGATCCTGAACGTATGGGGCCACAAAGGTCCTTAAACGCCATGCCTTTTTACGACATATACATTTTGATACTTTTTTAACTCAATAAAGTAGTATATTCGCCCCATCTTTTTTTTCAAGATCTCCGCTGTTTTCAGCTCTAATCCTGTTTTTGAACTTTCAGTGTCAGTTAAGAGAAGTAATACACCAAGAAAAGTGGTCTCACTACTGGGGGCTCTGAGCTGTCATAGTGAAAACGTCTATCATGAAAAATGGAGAATACTAGCAGTCAATAAAGCCAACCTACTGATCATCCAAGAAGCATCGCTTGATGGATCAGTACCTTGTGATATGAAATATCACCCACGCAGCCTGAAAGCTTAAAATTCTAGGCCATGTTCCAGTTCATTTTACCTTCCATTGATAGTGAAAGATACCAACTTTAATATAAGAACCTTAAAAAAGTTATTCATTAGTTATTAATTGGCATTTATTATATGGGAAGCCGCTCAAGACACTCCCATGCTCCATTGGTGCCTTCTACCATGTGGGATCTATATACCTCAGACCAACTACCAGTGGGAGAACTAACCTTGAGGACTGAGCGCTATCTTCAAAATTTAATCCATCTTGTCATTCATCACCTCCTACAGTTGGTCCGGTTGCATCATCCTGAAGTCTCCTGACAATTAGGGATTACCAAACTTTTCACACACATGCTGTCAATTTCTATAAATGAGGGCTTCTCCTGTGTCTATGACAACTGAGAAGCTATTTTTGAAACCTGCTAAGTAATCAACAAAGCCCAAAACAGATCATGGTGTTGGATAGCGGAATTTCAGGCCACCTTGAATACCAGCTTTGCCGGAATGTACAACTCATTGAGGCTTCTTGGGACCAATGCCTCCATCAGGTTGAAGATCTTATATGGACTCTCCAGCAACACTACCAAGCGCTGGCCTCTAGCGACCTTACCTCCAGATGTGAAAGACCTAAAGGGCCTTGAGGGGCCAAAATGTTCTCATAGTATGTAAAGGGTCTGAAGGGCCTAAAGGACCCTATGAGACTCGAGGGCCCTCTGGCCCCACATTGCTTACACCAGGAAACCCTGATGAACTTTGATAAAAAACGTCTTGGTAGCCCTACCCGCCTTAAAGGATCAAAACTAAAACGTGGCCCAATGATGTAAACTCTGAGAAAATGGAGTCCCCCTCAACCCTAAGGTCTCGATTGAGGCACTGTCAGATGAAATAGATAACCTTGGTGCCTAAACCAGCTTACTGATAGTTGCAGTTCCCAGCTTGAATAAACCTGCTTGGGTTTGACACCCACCTGAACAACCTAGAAAGTCAGCTTCTTCAGCAACGCCAATACTCAACCCTATAAAAGAGCAGGTGGCTCGCAAGGCTTCTATTACATCCCTTAACCAAAACTGTTATAATATCTAAGAGGGCCTTGAGTGCCTAAGATGATGGTTGGATCATCAGGCCCCCGCAAATATGCAGAAACCAAGATTTCTGAGCCTGCACCAAATCCTAATGTTATTACCCTCTCCACTATTCTACAACGAATTTTACATTTATTTTAAGGAGAAGTTCATCCATGGCCAGAAAAGTATTGCCTCCTTCTTGTATGCGTATGAGAGTTTCATGGAAGAGGCCACTAACCAGCAAAAAGTGAACCATATCCACTCCTACCTTAACAGCCCGCTTGGGAGATTATTACTCCCCATCTAAAGGAATGTCACACCTGGGAGCTTGCCAGACTGCCTTAGTTCAAGAATTTGGCAGCAATCAAGCCCTGACCAATCAAAAACAAGCATTCATGGGTGTCCACCTGAACAAAGTAGAAGCCATGTAGAGTTCACCAGCTGTTTCTAAGCCAAAGTGCAATTTTTAGTGACCACAAATCATATTACCTTGGATGACTCCATTACTACTGTCATCTCTACATTAGGGTCTTATCTTTTTATTTATTTGAGGAAATCCAACCAGGGGATGGACATTACTGAAATAGAGAAAGAAAGTATCTACATGAAACCTGAGCAGGGTCAACTCTGTCATAGAAAGTTTTTTTCACCTCCAGTTGGACTCAGATTTTTTTGGTTACATCATGTTTAAGGTTTTTGTGTTATTATACCTACTAACCGCCAATAGCTTCCTTCAGCTGGCACCCCAATTGATGTGCAAAGGGCGGGAATTGAACCCACAACCTTCAGGTTGGTAGCCGTATGCCCTACCAACTCGCCTTCCACCCCCTCATTAGGGTCTTATCCCAATGTTCAAATATATGATTGGCCAAAAGAACAGTTTTACATGAATTTGAGAAATCAAGGAGGCACTTAACGGGATACCTACAATGACCCTAAATCCTAAGGTTACCGCGTCTTTCCCCTCTAAACGTCTTAAGATCCATGTTGTTAAAAACTATAAGAATCAAGGGTAGTTAGCTGAGCGGGTACAACTGCTTCCACCCCTAGTGCAGGTTTTGAGTTCGAAACCTGTACTGCTATAAAATTTCTTGGTGTGGTATATTTGTCCCAAGGCCAACCCACCTCGAATTATTTTTTAAAAACCACAAGAATCCTCAACCTTGATGCACTTACTGTAATGGCTTCTGACATAGCACCAAGACGTGCTGGAAATTGACTTGATGAGGAGGCGGTAAAAGGGCTGTCCGCATGTAGGATGAGGTGCTTCATGCTATTTTCCCTACCACGTCTCAAGATTCATCATTGCCTCTAATGAAATTGGAGCAATTGTACCTGAAGAAGTTATAGTACCCTTTAATATAATGAAATTGATACTGCTTACTCTTCTTTCGATGACTCTCCCCTGTTTCTCACTCTACCTCCACTTTTTTGAAGTCTGGTTACCCACCTTTCTGTTCAAGTTCATAAAACTGATTCTTGCCATAGTTGGCAGTAGTTCCCCCGTGAATATTATCTTGTCCAAGTTGATGTAACGTATTAAGATCGCCCCAGACTTGCCACATCATATAGAGTATGGCATGGATGGACCGCAATATAAATGATCCATAGGGGCATATTCTTCCTTACCTATCCGATTTGGGAAGCTTTCTGTAAATACTCCCACCATCACGCTGATTAACTGAGCTATGAACTTCTTCTTGGAACTCAGTTTCTCTGAGACTACTCCTCAGCGGTACATTATTATGAGAAATCTCTATCCCTACTGGGCATTAGATTCTTCTAATCTTTGAACCTTCCTGCAACACCAAATTTGAGATTAAGGCCCAAAATTACCTACTAGAGAGTGAGAGCCAAATTGATCGACTTAAGTATCACATAGGGGGCTCTCAGGTCTAGTTGCCCCACCTGCCATTGATGGAAATAAAGGCATGCCGATCTATTTATCTAAAACGACCACTATATTTCTGAAGCCCCATGTTTTGTCAATAACTGTATCCATGTTACATCCCCTTTGGATACCTGCTGGAGATCTGGGCCTAAATATCCCATCCACCAAGGAGGTTCTAACCTGTCCGGGGATTTTAGATCCCACCTATGCTGTATCTATAACAATGTTGGCTAACCTTGCTGACAAACCTAGGGGTAGTAGGCCCAAATAGCTCTCTAAGTATGTCCTCTTTCTACCAGTAGAGGCTGTCAATGATGTCCGCAGTTTTGGAGGCATGAGGGATTTTGGGGTGGAGATTCCCTCAAAAGTAATTCTAGTCAAAGCATGTATCAGAAAGGAGCTCTCTGAGGAACAATAGTAACAGGTTTAAATATTTATTGGAGGGTACTAAGTAAGGTAAGCTGGGGCCTTCATGTGGCGTGACTGAGGAAAGCTCCTGGAAACACAGGTGAGTAGCCAAGACCAGAATCAGAGAGGCACCTTTGAAAGGTCCTGTAGTGTCTTGGAAGAGGTGTGGGATGGAATCTAATGACTTTAACCCAACCTGTTCTTGTGGGTGCTTCCACTCCACTTTGGGGGGATATGGGCAGGAAGGTGGAGGCAAGAGTCAGGCATATCGTCTGTCACACTATTTCCTATGAGGTGGGGCGCTGCAAAAGCAGGTCTTAGCAACAAGGGTGGGGCAATCCTGATTGGCTAGATTTTGGCTCACCTGTCTACAATACTCACCACGGTTCTCTATGTTGGCCTGAAACCTGGATAGTGGCCAATAGCTTATGTGGGCTTACACTGGTGTAGCAAAATGCGAGAGCACTCATGACTAAATTGATGGACTGACCTGATAGGGCTACAATGGTTCCCACACAAAAAGGTCCCAGAGAGAAAACTTTCACAAAAACAAACCTGAGAGACCAACTCCTATTTTCAAATCAATAGCTGGGGTGGCCCCTAAAGCAGAAGGCTCAGTCTTTTGAAGTGGTGGCTACTATGGGTTTGGAGTCAGAACCAAGCTTTTCAAAGAGGGGAACTCCAGCCCCTCCAAGTATCTGATGGCGAGCATGGTGGAGAGCCTTAAGAGGGTTCACGCCATGGAAGTGAAGATTGGGTTGTCAAAGGAGATGCTCATGGTCAGGGTGATTGAGGTTTGCGGGTTCGCCCCACTTCATATTTCACATTTGGCTCCTGGGTTGAAACTTATGACCTTCCAGTCTAAGCCTCAAAATGAACAGGTTTTGGCCGCCAGTTTGAGCATGAAGAACGAGGAGGCTTTATGTCTTGACATAGGAACTGAGATCAGATGGTTTGTTCTGAGGGACATACCACCTGTGTTCACTAGAGAGGCATGATGTCTCAGCTTAAAGTCTTTGGCAGAGTGATCCCCTTTAATGAGAAGAAGCTGGTAAAGAACTTCAAGCAGAAGGATAATAGCTAGAAAAGTTCACCGTGGGATCTGGGGACTGGGCTTTGAAGGTTGAACTTTCGAGATAATATGGGGAGTTGCCTCATTCAGTCACTGTGGAGACCTGGAGTGTCCCTGTGGTACCACTGGACAGGCGCTTCTTGTGTTGTGTGAAGGGGAACGTCAGAGCCAAATATCCTCAGATTCAACCTCCTGTGGTAGTGGCCAAGCCGAATGGGCCTAGTGCGGAGGTGCCAGTAATGGTGCCCTCAGAGAAAGATAAGTTGGCTCTCAAGAAGGCGTTGGATAAGCTGACTGAGTTGTCAGCCAAAGCAAGGGAGGAGGCAGCGGCTGACAAAACTTTGGAGGCAGTGACACAGGGGCGGAAAGTGCCAGAAATGTCAACAAGGAGTCAAAGCTGACACAGAAGGCGTGGGAAGCCATTAGACTCCAAATCGATCTAATTGGTGCTCTGTCCCAATCCGCAAAGGATATTTTGGAAACAGCTGCTTCCCAAATGGATGGGGTTCTCCCCATCACTCAATTGCATAAGAGGTGAACAACCATTAAGGATTTGGATGGGACAGAGCACGCAAGGCCTGTAGGGGAAGAGGCGGAGGTGAGGGAGGTGTTTCCTGCTAGCAATAGTGGGCCAATGCCTTCTAACCCAATGCCTTAAATCAAAGTGGAGGAGTCTATTGAGGACTCTGGAAATGGTAAATTCCGGAGGCTGCTGTGACTGAGCATCCACCACCCCCTGCCCAGTCTAGTGCTGGAAAGAGGAGGAAGAAATGTGCTCTTACTAAACCAGCTGAGGTGGAAGAGGATGGGGACCCCTCAGATCCTGGCACTGAAGCCTCTGTTCAGTTTCGAACCTATGGAAATCAAGGTTGAATTTGTTAATGCGCAGAGTATGAATAGATTCAGGCAGCGGCAGTGGGTGAAACTCCAATTGCAACAACATGTGAAAGATATCGGCTTCCTCACTGAGACTAAATCCAAGCCTGAGGTGGAAGAAAACTGGGCTTTCCAGTTTCCTCTAAAGCAATCATTTTACTCTCACTTGGTGGATCAACCAAACTCATACTCGCCCTTAGGGGAGGGAAAGAGGGAGGGTGTCGCGATTCCAATATGACTGGATGATAATCTCTAAGTCAATATGGCAGAACGGATGGAATCCGCTGGAATTGAACCGGTACTGGGAATTTAAGCACTTTGAAATGAGGCATTTGGCTAATCAAGAGGATTTATGCAGAGATTCAATACAAAATGAGAGTAAGTCAAAATGGGAATCAGAAGAGAAGAGTACCAAGTCGAGGATGCATCCAGCTGGGGATCTGAAGTATAAAGAGTCTGATGGAAGATAAAAGGTTTAGAGGTCATCTAGGAGAAAAGGAGAGCGCGCAGATAAGTCTGCAATTTATAGTAAAATAAAGGTCGTAATAAGGGGCGATAGCTGCATACATATTTTATTAAAGTTTTATTATAAATCAGTGATCCTCATATCGTCCAATTTGGTTGCTCAGTGGCTCATACCCTGTGCGAAACCAACTCGGTGGAACTGAGCTGCAAACGCTGAGAATTAACAGTGGTGTTCAAAACAGGGGGCCCACTAAACAACTTTAGTTGAAAACAACCAGAAAGCTATTACTCTACAATGAGGAGTCCTCCTCTGTTCCAACAGCAAACCTGCTTGCAGTATATAATTGAAGGAGTTCTTTTATAAATACAAGCTGTGGAAAAGCAACTGAATGAAGAAAGGGGAGTCTGCCAGAAATTGCAACAACAATATGAAACGCTGCAATAGTTGATTGATGAACAGTTCACGGAGAAAAGTAAATTTGATCAAATTGAGAAATTATCTCCTTTCAGTCATGATGGGAACCTACACGGTTACTTTAAGCAGTTCTAATCTGCTGTGGAAGGAGCTACAGATCGACAAAAAGTGAAATTGTTACTGTCCGCTTTGGATGTGGAAAGCGCTGATCAGGTGACCTGAAATTTTCCTAACAGCTCAATATCTTATGCACAAGTAAAAGCGATTATCATCCAGCTGTTTGGGGGCGCTACCAGGATGTGTCAATGAAAAGCCGACTTTATGACTATACAGTTTGACCAAAATGAAACTCTGTCAGACTTTGATGAGCGGTTTTCAGCGGAAGCACACGTTCTGCTTGGGGCCAGTATCTTAACCACTGAGGATGTAAGCATAGCAATGATGGCAGCTGTCAAACCATATCAGGAACTATATAACGCTATGGCCCATGTGTTGGATGGGGATACCAGACTTATTTGGATTGTGAATGCCTTATGATGGCTCTCTGTCATAAACAGCACCCCCAATGTAGCCCAAAAAATTGCTGTTGCCCCCGCTTCAACCCTTGCAGGATATAGATCAGAGCAATTGGGCTATCAGCCACTGGAATGCAGTCATCCCTCACATGAGTCAATGTTCCCTTTCTGGACCAGATGTGCACCGTTTATGAACAATTGCTTCCAGTGTGGACAAAGAGGGCATTATGCAGCCAATTGCCCTAGTCAACTACATGTGTATGCAATGCCAACTAGGATAATTGAGCAGGGAAAAGCTCAAGCCGAGTAGAGACAGGATGCTCTTGCTCCGCTAAGTCCATATCATTTGTCCTTAACAATTCCCAAACATCTTTTCAGGTAGAAATTAACCCTCAATTGGATGATGTGTTATACCAGCAGCTTTCTTTGGATACCCCTGCTTCCGCTTCTATGAGTAAAGCTTACCCCATCAGGCCGAGCTTTGCCAGGACGTGCAGAAGCCATATTCGTGGCAGATCCTGGAACAGACTGGCATTAGCAAACTGGATCCTTCACTGAACATCACTCCTTTTTTAGGGGTTACCATAGCCATTCTGGTGGAGAAGATCGCTAGGGAGTATCCTCAAGTCGGCAAGGGCATTTCTTCATTTTTGAGTAGCACAAAGCCCTTGAACATACAAGCAATACACATCAATGATTCTTCTTACTCAGAATGTGTTTATTGCGATATATTCGTTCAAAACATGAAAATCCGCGCTATCATAGACACAGGAGCACCTGTGAACATAGTCTCCACTCAGTTGGTGGCTAAACTTATGTTGAAACCGGATGTGGACCATCGCATGGTATATGGGACCATGGGAATGCACAGCACTTTGTCAGAAGGAGCATATAGCGCGTTGCCTCTACGATTTGGGTCAGTTCAGGTGTCTGCTCCAGCGGTGGTTTTGCCAAATAACCAATACGATATGTTAATTGGCGCGGCTTTCATGAGGAAATTTGGCGTTGTGATAGATATGGCAGAAGAAACCCTTACCATATTTGGTCAATAAATTCCAGTATATTTATCCTCTAGGGGAATCCTGACAGATCCAGTCCACTCCGGTCAGATCAATCTAGAATACAGTGATGGAGTAATCCCTATTTGTTATCAGCAACTGAGTCAGCGGACCAAGATCCTTCTCAACCAGATATATGAGTATAAGGGAATCCTGCTTCGAGCAACGCGCCCTTTAAGCTTACCATCTGGACACCAGGGCATAATAGGGACTGGGCTCAAAATTGAAGTCCCTAAGGGGCTTTATGGAGAAATCCTGGAGCCTCATCAGCACTCTCAGCTTGAACCACATGTGGCTCCAGGGTTATTGTTTCCTGGGAATGGGGAGGTGAGGGGCGCTGCTCGCGAACCTACAGAAGGAGACAATAACAATCAGGCTACACCAAGTGGTGGCTTACCTACACTTCATTCCTATTGGGGAAGTTCGTCGTATTCATGACTTTGGCTCATGGGAAGATCTCAGATTACTGGCTCATTCCTCATTCGGCGTACTTACTGTAGTACCATGGGAAGCGCTTATGGGATTATCAGCGGAACAACAAAATAAGGCTATGGCCTTATTTTGAAAAGTATCAGGATACTTTTGCTAATAATGATCATGACCTGGGGTGCGCTCAAGGGATGGTACATCAGATAGATATGGGGGATCGCCCTCCCATTTGTTCATGACCCATTAAACGTTCAAAAGCAGTGGAAGAGGTTGTCTCTAATGAAGTAGATAAACTTATCGAGCAAGAAATGCTAGAGCCGTTAAACAGTCTGTGGGCATCGCCTGTGCTCATCATAAAGAAGAAGGATGGCACAAATCAAGTGGTTATTGACTATTGTAAACTCAATAATGAAACAAAGAAGAATTCTTACCTTCATCCGAGGATTGATGATGCATTAGACCAATTGGGCGGGCCAAACTATTTTTCCACCATGGATCTGATCTCAGGGTATTGGCAGATCGAATTGCCATTAATGGAATGGGAGAAATGTGTGATCATCACCTCATGAGGATTGTTCCAGCTGACATGCATGCTGCAAGGGTTGTGTAATGCTCTGGCTATGTTCCAGCGTGCCATGGATATGATTTTAGGTGATTTAAAGCTGTCCTGCGTCTTAGTTTACCTTGATGACATCAATGTGTTTTCATGGACATTTACAGAGAACCTAGACCACTTGGAGCAAGTGTTTCAGCGCCTTGCCGCTGCTAATATCAAAACTAAGCCTCAAAAGTGCCATTTCTTTAAGGAGCAATTAGAATACCTCAGTTTTGTTGTGGATTCACATGGGCTTAAACCACAGCTAGCTAAAGTGTAAGCGATAAGCAGGATGACTCGCCCTATGAATAAGAGGGACATTAAAGTGTTTCTAGGAATGGTTGGGTATTACCAACAGTTCATTCCTTATTTCAGCTGCATTGGGGCCCCACTTTTTGAGCTATTAAAGAAAAATGCTTCTTTTAATTGGATGGAACAATGCCAGAACGCTTTCAATGTATTGTGTACCACATTAGCAAGCGCACCCATTTTGCAATACCCCAACTTTGATAAGCCATTCATAGTGAAAACAGATGCCTCGCTCTCCACTATAGGGGCAGTATTATCTCAGAAGGACGATGATGGCGTGGAGCATCCTGTTGCCTTCCGTAGTCAAAGTTTGAACTTTTATGAATGGAACTACACTGTTACTGAGCAAGAATGTTTAGCAGTAATTTATACTTATAAAAAGTTTTGAGTATACCTGCATGGGGTACGATTCCAAGTCATAATGGACCATGCTTCCTTGCATTGGTTGCAGAATCTGCATGAACCGGAAGGGTGGCTCGCACGTTGAGCGTTGAAGCTGCAAGCATATGATTTTGAGATCTTTCATCGACCAGGAACAAAACATCAAAATTCAGATTGTCTCTCTAGGCTGTCAACAGTCACAATCACAGCAGATCTAGCTGACATAATGTATGAGAAGATGGTTGTAAATAAATACCAGGATGAGCCGCCGCATGTGATCAAGGTACTAGATGGTCTTAGGGCGGATACCTTTCTATGTGAAGGAGAACTATATAAACAAATCGGCGACCAGATGTTGAGTTTCCCTAAGCCTTTGGCCCAACCTGCGATAAATATGGATGCTCACCAGGCTGTAGGCCACAGAGGGTTGCAGAAAACACTGGAGATGTTGCGATCCCAATACTACTGGGAGAGCATGCATTACAATGTATTGAAAACAATTAGTTGTTGTCATCAGTGTCAAGTGTAAAAACCATTCCGTAAGATAACCACATATCAGCTGGTCAAACCCTGGTTCGCTTGGCATACCATTTCTATTGATGTAGTAGGACCTCTGCCAACTAGTACCAATCAGTCCAAATATATTATCATCGCCATAGATCATCTGACTCAATGGGTGGAGGCCAGGGCCATCAATGATTTGGGCGTGGTTACTACTGCCAAATTCATCATGGAGTGTGTTATACAGTGACACGGCTGCCCACAATTCATTAATGGATAACAGAACCAATTTCACCTCGCACATTCTGCCAAAGTTGAATGAGCTGATGGTGATCCGTGGGGTTTTGACCAACCCATATCATCTGGAATCTAATGGGATGGTGGAGTTGGTTAATGGAACTTTGGTGAACATTCTCCATAAATTGGTAAATGATTGACCCTCGGAATGGAGCACTCTCCTACCCACGGCGGTATTTGCATATAATATCAGTTATTATTCAGTCAGCGGTAAGAGCCCATTTCAACTTCTGTATGGTTGACATCCAGCTCTGCTTGCCTTGCTATATTTGTGTGTAGAGGACACTGGTGGGGTGAATCCTCAGCGATATCAAAATCAACTTATTAAGTAATTTAATCAATTTGCAAATAAAAGCTTATTCCACAAGTCTAGCGAGGAAAATCTGTGACCAAGTGGCTGACCAGAAGTGCCAGAGTGGTCTTCCATTGTTCGCGGTAGGGGATTACGTTTTATTCCATGACCAGCATGGATTTGACGAAAAAATAAGCTCTCTGACATTTGGGTTGGCCCATTTGAGATTATTTAAGAAGACTGGTATGGATGTTACATAATTAAGGATCCCGCTGGGGGTCAGATTATCAACCGAGTCCACACAAAGTTCCTTCAAGCATACAAACAGTAAAAACATATTGTCCAGTCAAGGAGGGGGTAATGTTGCGATTCCAATATGAATGGATGATAAGCTCTAAGTCAATATGGCAGGCCGGATGGAATCCGCTGGAATTTTACCGCTACTAGAATTTAACTGCTTCAAAGTGAGGCATTCAGCGAATCAAGAGGATTTATGCCAAGATTTGATACAAAATGAGAGTAGGTCAAAATGGGAAGTAGAAGAGAAGAGTACCAAGTTGAGGATGCATCTGGCTGGGGAACTGAAGTATAAAGAGTCTGATGGAAGATAAAAGTTTTAGAGGTTTTTTAGGAGAAAAGGAGAGCGCGCAGATAAGTCTGCAATTTATAGTAAAATAAAGGTCACAATAAGGGGCGATAGCTCCATACATATTTTATTAAAGTTTTATTATAAATCAGTGATCCTCATATAGTCCAATTTGGTTGCACAGTGGCTCATACCCTGTGCAAAATCAACTCGGCAGAATTGAGCCTCAAACGCTGAGAATCAATAGAGGGGGAGAAACCAAAGGGTGTATTTTGGTCTGGTGGTTGGATAAGCTCAAGGTGTTGGAAAAGGGTATTGGTTCCTGTAAGAGCAGTGGCAGTAATGTCACTGTTTGGAGACGAATCAATTTGGTTTTCAGCATTTATGCACCCAATGCTGAGTCTAAAAGGAAGGCCTTCTTCCTGAAGGTCGGCCTGAGGATTCAGGATGAAGGAATTGGGGGATTGGTAGTACTGGGGGGTGACATGAACTGTGTCTGCTTTATATATGACTTGGTTGGGGCCTCAGGCAACTGGAGTTCTGATCCTGGAGCCCACAAGTTGTCTGGTTTAATGATGGACCTTAGCCTGCTAAATGTGTGGAGAGCGGGCCATGGTGAGGAGGGGAAGACTGGGTAGACTCAAGTTCAGGGGATCATTTATCCCTCCATGACCTTATGTTAGTGCTCCAGCCTCTCCTGAGTCTCTGCAAGTTGATCCTTCGGTATCATGATCCATGTGCTTCAGACCACAGGCCCCTTGAACTGCAGATCAATGACCCTCAGGTATCTTCTTTGGGGAAAAATCTGGAGACTTAACCCTGAACTCCTGAAGTGGGGTCCACTTCAGGATATCATGAGGAATAAGGTGATTTGATGTAGAAGCTAGATTTTGTGGAAGCCAGATGCGCCAGTAAAATGGTTGCAAATTAAGGCTGATCACAAGATGGCTTGTAATTTCTTTGGGAGGCAGTTAGGGGTCATGCGTTCAAGGTATGAAACCTTGGAAAGAGCTTTAAGAGTACCTGCAAGCAGGCTGCGGTCATGGGGCATCTGAATACATGGCCAAGGCTTAATTGTATGCGAAATTGATGAGAGCCTTCATGATGGATTGCCTCAAACAAAGGAAGTCAAGGTGGGATGAGGATTCAAACAGCAATGTGGCTCTACTACGCAAGGCAGTAGGGGCATTCAGACCCTTGGCAAGGATCTTGTCACTTTGTGATGAGGGATTTGAGGTGAAGGATGGAGCTTGCATGGCTGAAGTGGCCAAGTCCTACATGAGGACCTTTATGGCCCCGCTGAGAATGACCCAGAGGCATCCAAACTACTCATAAGTGGACTAGGGGTACTGCTGAAGAAGACTTAGCTGCAACTATGTAGCAGGATCCACAAGTCAGAGGTGTCAGACGCTATCCATAAAGGCAAGAATAGCAAGGCTTTTGGGGAGGATGGGTTGATCTTGGAGCTTTACAAGTTTTTTCACAAAGAAATGTCTGAGATGCTTGCTGAGCTTTACAATCAACTCCTAGCCTCTGGTACAAATGAGCCGGCGTTTTCAAAAGGCATGGTGGTGGTGTTGTATAAGAAGGGCGATCCCTCCCTCATGGGGAACTATCAGCCTTTGACTCTGCTTATTGTTGGCTATAAAATCTCAATGAAGATCCCAACCAATCGACTAAAGGGGTTGTGGCAGACGTTATTGAGAAAGAGCAGAATGGGTTTATCCCAGGAAGCTCAATTACTGACAGTTTGATGCTGCTTCACCTGATAGAAGAGTGGGCAAGTAAACAGTATAATCAGAGCGGGTGGCTACTGTTTCTTGATCAAGAGAAGGCGTATGATCAGGTGAATCAAGAGTTTCTTTGGGAAGCGTTAGTAGGGTCGTAATCAAGGGCAATTGTTGAGACTGCTTTAAGCGATTTATAAGGAAGCCCTATTGGTTTTTTAATATCAATGGGGTCCTCTCCTACCCTTAATAGGTGTGTAGGGGCGTGCTTCAGGGAGACTCATCTCCCTTGTTGTTTGTTCTTTCAATAGAGACCCTTTAAGGACTCTCAGAAAGTCATACCACAGGAAACTTACCATCAACAGTGAGGAGTACTTTCATTTAATGTTTGCAGATGATACATGGATTTATGTTTCATTGGAGGAGAAGGTGATGATGAACATTCTGAAGATGTACCAGAACGCAAGCAACATGAAGGACAATCTGTCAAAATACAGGGCTTGGCCCATCAGCAGAACGGTGACATTGGGTGTGACACCAAAGAGCTCTATCCCCTGGATGGCAACAGGGGAGGAGTTTTTGTACCTTGTGTGTCCCATCCCTGTGTGGGCGTCGCCTCAAAAAATTTGGCTCAAACATGAAGCGGAAATTAAGGAAGTGTCTTGGAAGTGACAATGTCTCAGCTAAAATTATTGGGGCAGGGCATTGTCATTAACACTTTTATGCTTTACAGACTATGGGACAATGCTGGGTTTGTTCCACCGCTGGCATCTTTCATCATAAGAATACAAAGTTGATCATCCAGTTCATTTGGCGAGGGCAAGCGTCAAAAACCAGTTTCTCTAACTTGTGTCAGGAGGTGAAGAAGGGGTCATCGGTCTGATTAACTTTGGAAGTATGATCAAGGCACTTCAGCTGGAGTGGATCGCACAGGTCGCTTGGGAAGGGAAAATCCATTTGTGGGCTCCAATATTGGAGGACTACTTCTCTAATGATTGAAAAGACAGTTCGAACAAGGATCTTGGTGTCATCTGGGGCATTAATCAAGTGACCATTACAAGCGCGGGGAACCTACCAGGCTACTGAAAAGATTACTTAATAGCTTGGGCAGGCAACAAAGGTAGATTGGAGGGTGGAGAGCGGACCATCAAAAGGATCCTGGCGATTCCCCTTTGGGAGGAGCTTGGTGATTGGAGATGGAATTTCCTTTGCATAAGGCCTTCAAGTACTTTATTGGGGCGGTTCACTGGGTGGATCTCCTTGATGGCGATGGCCAAAGAATGCTTAGGGTGGAAGCAGCTAATAAAGTTGCCTGTGCCTCCAAGGTACTGGTAAGGAAGGCATGGGATATTGTGGAAGCAACTGAACTGCCTTATTGCTGGAGGGAAGCAATTCCTTCTCTAGCTGCATTATAGGCTGAGGAATCCTGTTCAGAAGGTCGTGGAGGGCAGGATTGGCGGGTATCCCTTAGAGGAAGAGAAGGCTGGAGATAACCCAGATGGGAAAGCCTTTTCGTCCTTTGGGATTAGCTCAAGGTGGGGGAAGGTAGTGGTGTCTGCCTCTCAAATTTCACAATTGCCAGTTTCTGGAAGCTACAAGACAGTGAGATTTGCTTGACATACTTGTCCTGGATCACTTGCAAAATGTGACCTAGACTGATGGACCTGTGGGAGAGGAGGGTTAAGGGATGCTGGTCTATACCAGTTCAGAACTTTCTTTTCCAACTCCACAACAACATCTTGGTCACTGGGGCGACTCTGCGTAAGTGGAGTAAGAATAAGGAGGATGACCTTCTGTATGCCTTTAAGATGTGTGGAGAGGAGGATATGGCAAAGCACATCTTTACGGAGTGTTCAGCAGTGGATGCTGTGTGAAGTAGTGTTCTCTTATGGTATGAAGCGTACCAACCAGGGTGTGAGTTATCCTCTGGTCATCTCGCATGGCCAGAGATCCTGACTGCGTATGCCCCTCCAAATTTTCTTGCAGACAAAAAGGGGTTCAGGATCTTGTGCACGATGTGGGGGGAGGTGATGTATGGTCTAAGGCTTGCCAGAAATCAGCGTTGCTTCCCTTCAGAAGGAATCCAGGAAACAAGCTCCATGGCCATAGTCAAGCGACGTCTAGAAATAGTTGTAGAAAACTATGACAATCCCCTTCTCTCAAGTAAGTCCAACTTGTGGTCAGTCTGGTCTCATTCCTCACAGTAAGGAATGGGGGCATATCTCTGAACTGGACGGGTAGCCTTTGCTGCCTGGTATACCAAACAATGAGGAATATGTTAGTTTTGGGGTGGTGTGAGCCACCCCACCCGCAGTCAGGCCCACAACTGTGGTGCTTAAATTCTCGCAGCCCCAGTGCGGTGTGGGCAGTACCCCAAGTTTTATCCCACAAAGTTGCCTGCACTTGGTGCCCTAACGCGCACACAAAAACTCAAAGTTTTATTGGAGGAGTATATAAACCTTTTTTGGCCTCAACCTATGATTTTGGAAAGATGAGTGGTTTTTTACATCATTTGGAGACTGGGGACGCTCACCCTTTTGGTTACAACCTTACAAAAAAAGCAAGGTAGAAGAGGCCCAGGAGGCGGTAGATCTCAGAAAACTACTTGTGACTGAATTATTAGTGCCCTCAATCAGCCCTTGGGCCTCCTCTCTTCTACTGGTTTGAAAGAAGGATGGCAATATTTGGGTTGTGATGGACTATCTTTGGATCAACTCCTTCACCAAGAAAGACAGTTATCCATTGCCCCAATTTGATGACTCTCTCCGCCTAATCACTGGGTCGTGATACTTTTCTGCAATAAAACTTGCTAGCGGATATTGGCAAGTGGAGTTCACCCCAAAAGTCTGAGCTAAGTGCGCACTCATAGCCAACAAAGGGCTATTTGAACCCAGGAGGATGCCTCAGGGCCTTTGTAACGCGCCAGCCACCTTCCAACGCGCCATGGACAGAATCCTCAGGAACTTGAAGTTATGATGGGTCCTCATATGCCCTGACTAATCACTGTTTTCTTAAAAACCTTTAATGGTCATGTGGAGCACCTTCAGGAAGTCTTCAATCAGCTTAGGAAGGCTTCATCAAAGCTCAAACCTTTGAAATTCTCCTTTTTCCAGTTTGAAATAGAGTTTCTTGAACATAAGGTCTCAAATGATGGCATCTAGCCAATACCAGACAAAATTGACACAATTGAAAAGATGTCGTTACCCCAGAGCCTGAGGGATATCCAGTGTTCCTTGGCATTGTGAGTTGTTATAATCAGTTTATCCCTCGGTTTGCTAACCTGTTCAAGCCTCTATTTTACCTCCTGCCGAAGAACGTGACTTTTGAGTGGCGGTTGGAAAAAGAACTGGCTTTTAATGCGTTGAGGACCGCTCTTTGTACTAAACCTAGTTTAGTCTATCCATATTTCAATTAAGATTTCTTGTTATTCACAGATTTGAGCAATGTCGTCATTAGGGCCATCCTTGCCCAGCACGATGAAAATCAGGTCAATCATCCAATAGCTTAATTTGCAAAACCTTAAGCAAGGCCAAACGGAACTATAGCGTTACCAAATGAGAGTGTCTGAATATATTGTTATTGATCAAGCATTTTTGGCCCTATCTTCGTGGCACCCACTTCACTATCATCACTGATAATTACTAGCTCCAGTGGCTGAAGCAGATAAAGGACTCAGATTTCCGTTTAGCCAAATGTGCTTTAAAACTGCAGAGCTACGATTTTACTATTGTACATCGCGCAGGAGCATTTCACCAGAATGTCAATGGTTTTTCTAGATTGATGGTACTGTCTGACTTAACCCCCAAGGAAGACTGACTTTATGATCTGATCAGACGACCAGAACTCTGGGAGTTGTAAACTCCTGAGACCTAAGCTGAGCTTCAAAAGATGTTCTGAGACACTCAGATCAAGGATGGGCTGCTATGTAAAAGGTTCAATATGAAATGGCCTCCCTAAAGTCGCACTTCTTCCTGAACTAATGTTATCCTATAGGGATTTGCAATTGTGTGACATGGGGCAGTAAAGAAGACTCAAGGGTGGCTAAAGACACGATGTTACTGGTACTAAATGGTGGAAACCATCCAAGAGGTCTTGGAAGCTTGTATGACTTGCCAATCCTAATATTTGGCCAATCCTCATTATCAACACTTGGCAATGCCCCTGATGGGTCCTTTCCTTGTTAGCTTTGATGTACTAAACTCTCTTTCCACAGGGCTGCATGGCTATAAATATATCCTACTAGCTATGGACCATCTGATCAAATGAGTCAAAGCAATCTTGGTCCCCAAGCCACTGCGAAATCCATAGCTCTTTTCTTTATTTGATCTGTTTTCACCCAGCATGGATGCCCACAAACATTACTTTCATACAATGGGTTAAATTTTAACTCACAGGTAGTCCAAAATTTTACCTTGCTTTTTGGTACTAACCAGAGTTTCGCCGCCCTTACAACCCATCAACCAATGGGGCAGTGAAACATGCTAATGGAATCCTTGTCTCTATATTTACAGAAGATGGCCACCTTCAATCCTGATTGATGGAATCATTATATGCCCTGCGCTTTGCTTACAGAATAAGCTACCACCAAGTCATCAAGATACACTCTCTGAAGCTCTATATGGGCATGCTCCTTGGCTACCAAGTAGAGTTCAGCGATTGATGAAGACCTCCGCACCTGAGAACTCTTGCTTAATCATGAGGGCCTTGGCCAAATGATGTTGTTCAGCTTCAAGCCCTAGCCACGCAAGGCATTGTCACCACCTCAGAAAGGGAGAAATCCCAATCTAATTATGGCTGACTCTCCTTAACAATTTTCAATTTGGTGACCTCATTCTCTTTTATCACCATTGACCTGGAGGTCAACAGAATAAGGTTGACGTTATTTGGTCTGGGCCTTATTAGGACATTCATAAGGTAAACTTGGAGTACTCCATTGCTGATATATATCAAAGGACAGTGGTGAATTGAGTGCAAGGCCTATTCCTTCAGCCCTAACCCTCTTTGATAGTCTTTAGGGGAGCGTTGTCAAAATTTGAGATTATGATCAAGTCAAAACCCCTAATCCTTAAATTGAGCATCAACATATTGACTCCAAAAGCAGCACAAACAGAACCTACCCTGAAGGCGCCGAAACTAGATTTGATCAGGAATCATCACGTGTATGGAAATTGATGGAAGCCTTCAGGAATCCCACCCCTGCTTCCTGAATCATGAGGGGAGCAGTCCCCACTGCTGCTATCATGAGTACAATGCAGCACAATGATGGTGCTGACCAGGCAGTCAATCTGGAAGGCAGTGAAAGATCCTGATCGTATGGGGCCACAAAGGTCCCTAAACGCCATGCCCCTTTATGACATATACATTTTGATAGTTTTTTAACTCAATAAAGTAGTCTATATTTGCCCCATCTTTTTGTTTTTCAACCTCTCCACTAATTTTCTGCTTTGAGACCACTTTTGAACTTTGGCATCAGTCAAGAGAACAGTTATACTGAGACTCATAGACACCTATCAACAATCATTGGCAGTTATCACTGTAAGCCAACCCTATCATCAGCATCCTCTTCTGGCAATCATTCCCTCAAAATTTTAGGATTGTTTGCTGAATATTAATTTAATCATCATTGGCATCAATTGATGGTCAATCATAGTAGTTCCCTAATATAATTTACTGAATATCCTTGGCTTTAAACGTCAGTAATTCTTGAACCATAGGTGATAAAATGTCAATTAAATGCCCCCTATCAGAAACCGCAGTATCAATGTAGATAATATTATTATCCACAGCGTGAGTTGCTGGTCAATCTAGACATATGATCTTGACTATCCTTATCATCAGTTGCCATTAAATACCAAACTATTGATCTGATTATCCTTGGCCTTAGTCATCAGTAATCACAAATTACTAGTCGTCAAATGACAATCATATATGTTGCCATTAGAAACCCTCAGCATTCAATTTGCTGGCAGTTAGTGTTTGTTTATCCTTCACATCATTTTTTGGTAAACCTTAATAAAATAATAATATAAATTTATTGTTTATCCCTGGCTCAGTAGCCAGTAATCAAAAAACTAATTAACATTAAGGATTGTCCCTGATACTTCCAGAAGTGGCTGATACCTCAAAAAAGCCTACTCAATCAAATAAGAAGCAAAAATTGAAACCTATTAAAACAATAACACTATTAAAATAGCTCAACTCATGCAAATTAAGGAGCACTACTTGATAACTTAAAATTATTATTTTATATTTTCAAAACTAGGTAAATAACTGGCAGCCATGGCCAACTAACCAAATACCCAATCTTAGAAGCTATGGGAGGAATACATCCTTGTTAAAATTTACAACAGATGCCTACACAATTTAGGACCTCAAAAATGTTCATAGCATGAATAGAGTGCATGCTAAGTTTTTGAGAGCTTACAACTAACTATCAATATTGATCAAACCTACTATTGTTAGTTTTTTATATATATTTTTTAGTACTAGATGGTCTTAGTTTTTTATATATTTATTTGTACTAATATCAGGATGTTTGTTATAATAGGTGTGGCTTATGGCCATCAAAATCTTTGGCAATGGTTGCCAACCAATTTTTGCAGCCCTGCTATCATTTTATTAGCTATAAATACTTGCGCTTATTATTCACTTTTACTACTATATTTTTAGTGATGTATACCACCTGTTGTGAAAACAGCAAGTTAAGTTGGACTGGTCTGTCTGTATAGATGCTGAAGCACCCAAACGACAAGCCTGATTGCCAGAGGCCCTGCTGCTTGAATTACTTCTATTTTAGCTGGAAGGGATTTCTATAGCAAGCGCCAATAGGACATAAACGTGAAAATTAACCTGGAAATTAACCAGGTTATTACGGCAAAAGGGCCCGCAGGTTTGTGAGTTGTGAAAAATTGGATTGGAATTAGTGGTTTGAGTTTCATATAGTAAAAATATGAAATTTGGGAAACGGGATTTTAAGATTAAAATAGAAAATTAACTGTCAATTTTCTCAGTGTGTTACGACTGCTTAAATAGGCAATTGATTTTGGGTAATAGCTTAAAAAGACTTGGGATTGGGACACTCAATATCCAAACTAACCTAGCAAACTTTGAGCAAAAGGGGAAAATGAAATTACTTTGAACCAACTTTGAAATTGTCAATAGCAGGCCAAGTCGAAGTTGGTTCGTCCTCAGGTACCCAAATTACGGTTTCACCACATTTCCAATAGTTAGTTTGATGGCATCTCACCCAATGGGCAACAGAACCTCCCAAGTCCACCCCACATAGGGGCAGTCCCAAGAGGTTGGGAATGGGTTTAGGATACCCAACCCACCCACACCCAGTTGCTTTGGTGTCTGTTTGGTTGAGCAAGATGCAACGAACAATGATCCTACTTTTTGAGGGGAGGAACCCAGGCTGGTGGCAACATTTGACAATAGAGGTACATGCCCATCGGGCTTTGTCCTCAAGGTTTTTGAAGCAAGTTTTGAATTGGCAACAATTCCCAATGTCTGATGCCACTGGTGAGATTTATCAAGTATTTGTCCACAAACACATTTTTATTAAAAGGTACACGCCCATTGGGATTTTTCCCAAAGTTTTTGATGCATGTTTTAAAGTGATGATAACATTTCCCAATGGCGCAATTCCATTGGCGAGTTTTGCTAAAATCTGACACTCAATTTCTCATTTACTGAATGTGCGAGCCCATCAGGCTTTGTTGCCAAGAGTTAAAGCTTTTGGACTTTAATTTCAAGAGATTATTGCTCTTGAATTCATAAGAACCTTTAAACCCATGGGAGTGGCGGCTTGCAATTAATTTGGCGCATATTTCCTCAATTCGCCATACCAATTTGGCGGAGGCCATTGTGGGGACAGGTGGTGGGATTCTCAAGGAGAGAGTGGTTACCCAACGCTGGTCAACCACATGGGCGAGATCGCCCTGTGAGATGAGAGGTACCACTGCTCTTTTTGGACCCTTATTTATAGAAAACGGTAACACAACCCAGTATAGACAGATGGGACGCTCTCCTGGACCTACATTACCCTTTCCTTTTGCCACAAGGGGGGCGCCATCACCGTGAAACTGATTAAGGGCCACATTTTGTAAGCCTTTGGCAAATTGATCGCTATTAAGGTAGCAATCTTTAGAGGAGGATGGGGGCTTCTGGGTGGGTGTCATTGAAAGCCTTGACCAGCTCCAAGCAGTTTGCGCAATTGTGGGCTCTGACCCAACTATTATTGTAGGCTGGATAGCCTTTCCAAGCACTGAGATATTGAACTGATTGCTGAGATTTTTGGGAGGCCAGGATGCCCTCTACTTCAGCCTCCTCCACAACCTCGATCACAACAGGCTCCAGATCTGAGGAAATTGCCCTCTTAAATGAGGACAACTGTGACACATGGAAGATTGGGTGTTGTTTCCATGAGGTGGCAATTTCAACTGGAAAAATCCATTACCCAAATCTTTCTTAATCAAGTGGGAACCCTAGCATTTATTTGTAAACTTACACAAGGGCACCTGCATCTGCAAATAGCATGTGTAAAAATTGACATATGAACCCACTTTTATTTCATGCGCTGGGAGCCTCTTCCAATATGTGAACTGTTTGTAGTCAAAATAGGCTTGTTCAGATGCTCCCAAACCAAGGATTGCATGTCCCATATATTCTGGTAATGATTGGCAGCAGCTGGTACCTCTGAGCGAAGGCACGGGCCAACTGAGAACAAGGGGTTGTACCCCAAGTTTGCTTCATATGGCGAAATCCAGTGGAGGCATGCGTTGCATTGTTATATGCAAACTGAGCGAGAGGGAGGTCATCAGCCCAGGTATCCTGATCATCTGCAGTGTAGCACCGCAGGTATTGTTCCAGGTTCTGGTTAACCCATTCAGTTTATCCATTGAAATTGGGATGGTATGCAGTGGAATGACAAGACTTAATCTTCAGGATCTCCAAGAGATCATCTTAAAACTGCGCCATGAACTGGGGCCCGCAGTCAATGACAATCTCCTGTGGAAGTCTGAACATCAAGAATACATGGCACAAAAAGAGACAAGCAGTTTCCTCGGAGGTAATAGCCGAAGAGCATGGGATGAATAGGTAAAATTTAGGAAGCAGTCAACAACCACCATCACCACTGTAACCCCATTAGAACACGGAAGCTCAACAATAAAGTCCACAGACACTAATGTCCATGGACCCTATTATTGCTGTAAGGGGTGAAGGAGACCATTCTTCCCAGACCAATATGTCTTAGCCTGCGTGCAAGTTACACAGTCTATGATCCATTCCTGAACTTCCTTTGTCAAGCCCACCCAATTGTAGGTTTTTTGATTAAGTCACCACACTTTTTATTCCCTGGATGTCCAACTGCAGGAGGATTGTGGTGATCCTGAATCACTTCATTTCGAAGAAGGGGAAGAAACCACTTATGCGACTGAAATTAACTTGAGACCCTTGTCTAGAGAATATAAGGAATGTTTTGAAGCAGGGAGGGAAAACCGCTCCTGAAGGTCAACCCCTTCTGCACACGCTTTCTGTGCTGCTAAGACTCATGAAATCAAAGGTGCATGTCAGATTCTGGTGGTTGACCCAAAAATAAACCTTTTGACAACCAACAGTTAGGATAATTATCATCCCAAAACTCAAGCTGATACTCTAATTCTCAACTAAAAGCCAATTGCTATTATATGGCTTGGGCCAATTATCTCAACATCGATTGAATTTAGATTATTCTATCAAAAGATCAGGCCGAGTATCCTCACATGTTCAGGATGATTATACATGCAACAAAACTTGGCAATTGGTCCCAACTAATTGAGAACAATATTAACTATTCAGCGTAAGAAATTGTCCAGGGATCGACCCAAAGATAACGTCTAAAAATCCCATAGCAAATAACAACAGTAGATTGTAATCAATTTCACACCCTATGGAGAAATTTGTATGTCAATCATTGTAAGCAACATGATAGCACTTGCAAATGCTTTGCCCAAATGGGAGTACCTGTGCTATTGATAGAGGCCTGCCAATTTCCCAATTAGAGGTGCATCATTTTCTTTAATTTGATGCCAAAATTTCCCAAATTTATATTCATCAGCAGTATGACGAAACTCAAATTGAGATAATCCTAAGACAATTTTGCACATTTGTATTGCGAGTTTTTGTCCCTGAAATCCTCCCAAATAGGAGAGTATTTTGCCACCAATAGTCTAGCAATAGTTCATAATTGTATCAGTTCAAGGGCCAAACTAAGGTTGAAAATAATCTGTGGATATTGCATGCTCAATATGTGGCCAGGAGATGCCTTAAAGGTATAGATACTGGCTCCTGGCCTACTGAATAATCATCAAATAATATCATATAATAAAGATATATTTTCCTTAATTCTCTTTGTCTTGTTTTTATATCAAAGTCTTTTTTGAAGATTGTTGACAAGCTGACAATTCAGAGTTCTCAGCTTGTATCTTTGCCTGCCTTAGTAGAACTTTATAAATTTGTAGGGAAAATTAAGCCCAAAATTTACCAGAAGAGTCAAGTTAAATCAAATAAGCTTAGTGAGCTTCTGAATGGTTGAAGTACCATAAGACACTGGAAAAAACAAGGTTTTTTCAGCCAAACATTATCCTAAATAAGATTTTAGGATCTATTTTATCAAGTATACAATCCTCAGAATCTAACAAAACTGGTGCTCACACAAAATCGGTGACACTGTCTGAAATGGACCCACACTAACAGTTCCTGGCGGATTTGGCCATATGAGAAAGCAACAACGAGATGGAAACTAGTGACAAGGAAATTTTGGATTATTTTAATACCAGCTGCCGGGGCTCTGATGTGGGTACCTCCTACTCCCTGGACCTTATAACAATGTGGGGAGCTCATGTAAATACAAAAAGCCCAACTGTTCTTACATCTGAAAGCGCAAAAGCTATGCTAAACCTATATCAGGGTTTTAGGATTGTAAGTCACAAACTGATCCCTCCTTTGGCCTGTTCTATTACCTTAAGGATCAGGCGCTCAAGATGGAGATACATAGGAAGTACCGTGATGCAACCATGGCATCTCTTGTCAAACGTCTCACAGACAGTCAAGCAACTAACGAATTCCTGGTTAACTTTGTCCAACCCTCAATCAAGCATACCCAGAAAATCCTTGCTAGACAAAATCTGGATTTTATGGAAATCTACCATGTACAAGGGGAGGAACAATCTTCTCAAGTTGCTCTACTTGTCGAATTAAATTCCAGTTTTACTGAAGTCCAAAAAGCAATTGTGGATAATATGGGATTTGCCAGTGAAGCTCATGGGAAATTAAACACCCTTGAGGATCTCCTAAACAAAGGAGTTCTGAAGATAGCCGCTGAAGTTCATGCTCACCATGAGCTATCACATGAATGGGTACAAAACATAAATACCCGCTGTCAAAAACTGGAAACTCATTCTAAATTTCTTATTATCTCAGACAGAATAACTCACCATACATGCCACTTTGGGCCAAAGAAATCACCTGGACTTAAATTAAAAGCATGATAGCTTCGAAAATTATGTTTGGACTGAGCTGGATACTATGAACAAAAACATTGAAGACCTTGGAGCAAAACCAGCCATCCCAAATAGGGATGAATTGGATGACCAGATCAAAGAAAAACTTTCAAATATTTGGACTGTTGTGTCAAAATTGCAGACCAGAAATACTGAAATTAATCAGGAGAATTGGGAACTCAGAATGCAATTATCAACGGCAAGTTCCTTAGGGGACAGCATGGCCAAATATTAAAAGCATAACATCCAATTAAGTTTTATTTAAAGATTAGTATGCTAACCTCAAAAAAAGAATTCAAATTCCTCAAAAAAGCAAAGCTGCCAGTGCTCACCCAGCCTTGACAATAGAAAAATGGAAAAAGGTCTGCCCATTATGCCAAAAAACAATTTGAAAAACAACTAAGGACCAAATTTAAGCATTTGAAATACAGTAGTTCAGAGCAATATCATGAAATAAAATCATAAGAAATTGACACCAAAGCAGAAGCTGATATCGTAAACATCTATTCTATGCCTAGAGTACTGGATTCAATCCCAACTCCAGATACTCCTTAATGGGAAAGATGGCCAATTCTAAATGATGATACACCAAGACGTTCAAAAAGAAGTACAACCCCTATGCCCAAAACAGGGAAAAATGACTTTAAAACATTGAAATTACAAAAGTTTGATAAGGATGGGAACGTTCCCTCTTTTCTCAAGCTATTTGAAAAAGCAATGATGGGAGCATCTGGCCATGCAAAGGGATCAGCACTGATTAACTCACTCGATGCCTATAGCTGTGACCTCATTATGGCCTATTTGGGCAACGATTAACCCTATATGGATGCCAAAATTGCAGTGAAAAAACAGTTTGGAGGGCCTGAGAAATTAGAAACCTGAAAAAAAGAGCTTCTAAATATTGGATTTAAGCAGAATGAGACTATAAAGGGCTTTGCGGATAATTTTTCCATGAGGCACAAGTTCTGCATGGGTGAGATGTAATAGATAAGTTTGAAGCTAAGATTGCAATGGATCATGCCGTTATTCCCTTACATGAACTGCACAATGTCATGATACCTGCATTCAATTGAAGCTTGAAATCCAAGAGCTTACAAATTACTTGAGAAGCTGTTCCTGTAATTTCAATATCCCTAATTGGCCCAAGGATCAGCAAAAAAATCCCAATTTTTGAGCCCAAAAAACAACACTATGTCCAACCAGAGGAAAATCTCCTGAACTATGAACCAAAAATTTGAGCAAAAACAGAAAACAGTGCCAAACTATATGCCACAAACGTGGTCAAAAGGGGCATTTTGCTAGCTAATGCTACAGACGGTCCAACAAAAAGCCTGGGGTCAACGTTGCTCTAGAAATCAACAGCGACAGTGAGGCAGGAAAGAGCAGGTGAAGTAAAGGCGGAATGCTCTAACTCCACCAATGTTCACCAAACCATTCTCCTGACCCTGGCGAGCTCTATAGGTCTAAAGATGTCACCAAAGATAACCTCCACCATATTGTGGCTAATGATGTTCTGATGGTCACTACTTGAGCCAAAGCAAAAGCAACTAAACCCTTAAAAATTACCAAAGAAGCCCGAGCAGAGGTATCAAAACTTATGCAAAACAGATTAAAGATCAGGATCTATACCTCCAATCCAGATGTTCAACTGAACTACCTAAGCTTAACAACGTACAATTAGCCATTCCCATGAAGACCTTACCAGATAACTTCCTAGATATTTGAACAAAGCTGAAATCAGACCTGGAATCAGGCAGCAGTCACAGTATCCACACAATAAATACCTCTGAAAATTACTACAAATGTACTAAGTGGATATAGCAGTAAACAAGGTGCAAGTTTGGTCCATTGTTGATAGTTGTGCTCCTATCAATATAGTCAGCTCAAAGTTGGTCAAAAAGTTGAAAATTGCGCAAATGTTTCCCACTATCAGGAATATGGTACAGCTGGAGCTCATATAACTAAATCCCTGGGTGCATACAGTACCCTACCTCTCAGATTCAGATCTATTGTAGTGACAGCACCTTCTATAGTGTTACCAAGTTTGAACTAGAATATTCTAATCGGGACTAATTTCCTAAGGAGATATGGAGTTGTTACCAATCATAAAGACTATAATCTCACCATTCTTGGCCAGGATATTGATTTACTATAACAGGGATGGGGCAGTTGAGAAAAATAAACTCAGTCTATTCATAAATCTGGCCTACAAAGGTAGAGTAGTCCCAATTGAGTATGTCAAAACATAGTCAAAGATAAAAGCGCTACCCACCCAGATCAATGAGTCAAAAGGCATTCCACTTTGGTCAAATCAGCACATTACTATACCATCCAGAGATCAAGTAATTATCCTGACTGTACTGACAATTAATATACCGGAAGGACATTAAGGGGAAATATATCAACCTTGGTCTAAATCTCGATTCAGTCCAAACATCACCCCTGGTATTATCATTCCTGGCCATTTAGAAATACACATCTTGTGTGAAAACCTGCAAAATTAGCCCATCTATATCAAGCGACATCAAACAATTACATTTCTGCATCTTTTCCCTACCTTGGAAATTCACTCATTCCATTAGTTTGGAACTTTTGTTGAATTAGGGCTTCCTGATAAGGACTTACTCAGCATCCAAAATTTTGTCCCTATGGCCGATTTAAGCAACCTGACCAACTCTGAGAAAGGCTAGGCTCTGGAGTTATTCTCTAAATATCAGAAAACATTTGCACAAGGTGATTTCGACTTGAGAAGTGCTAAGGATGTCATTCACAAAATTGATACTTGATATCATAAACCAATATGATTATGCTTAATTAGACGCTTGAAATCATTAGAAGAAGCTGTATCCAAGGAGATTAAGGAACTCCTCAATTACGGGATGTCATTGCCTTCAAAAAGTCCATGTGTGGCACAAATTTCAATAGTGAAGAAAAAGGATGGAAACAATTGAGTAGTCATTAATTACTGATAGTTTGACAACATCACAAAAAAGGACTTGTACCCTCTTTCATGAATTGATGATGCCTTGGACAGACTAGGGGCGGTAAGTTCTTCTTCTCAATAGACCTTATCAGCGGGTACTGGCAAATAGATCTTCCTGAAGAGGACCATGAGAAATTTGCAATTATAACATAAGAGGGCCTATTCTAGCCGATGAGAATGCCTTAATGGCTCTGCAATGCCCCAGCTACCTTCCAGAGAGACATGAACACAGTCCTGGGAGATTTGAAGTTGTCATGCGTACTAGTGTACCTTAATGATATCAACGTTTTCAGCCACACTTTTGATGACCACCTGGAGCACTTAAAGGAGGTTTTCAGAAGGCTAGCAGCCGCAAACTTAGAAAAATAAAGCCCAAAAAGTGCAAGTTCTTCAAAGACTAGCTGGAATATCTTGGATTTGTAATTGATAAAGTGAGTCCACATCCCCGACCCTCTAAGCTAGATGACATTTTAAAATGAAACAGCCCAAATCTAAGCAAAATTTTAGGTTTTCCTAGGTATGATTGGGTACTATTGCTAACTTATCACCAACTTTGCACAACCTGGAGAGTCGCTTTTCTATCTACTTAAGGATAAGGTCCTAATTGACTGGACTTAAGCTATCTAAAATACATTTAACCGACTCCAATTGGCACTTTTGGTCACACCTGCTCTTCAATATCCATACTTTGATCATAAATTTATTGTCCAAACTGATGCATCCCTAACAGAAGTGGGGGCTGTATTATCACAAATTGGGGAAGACAGTGAAGAGAATCCATTTGTTTTTGCTAGTCAGACCTTAAATGTCCACGAGAGAAATTACATGATGATAGAATGAGAATGCTTAGCTGTCATATATGTTTGCAAGCAATTTGGGTTTATCTGCATGGCACTCATTTCAAAGTTGTTACTGATCATGCTTCCCTAAGATGGTTATACAACTTAAGAGAGCCTGAGGGCTGATTAGCCCGCTAGGCATTAATTATTAAAACTTATGACTAAATAATTGAGCATTGAACCAGAGTAAAACATCAAAACGCTGATTGTCTTTCCCAACTACCCATTATTGCAACACTTAGTCAGGCCTCTGATGAGTTGTTTAAGAAAATGATCAGCGGAGAGTACCAAGATGAGCTCAAATCTGATCAAAAGCTATTATTGGATTTACAAAAAATTACAGCTGTCAAAAATGGGACACTTTAAAGTATCATTAATGGCAAGAAGTATATTTTTCCAAGACCATTGGCCCAAACAGACATCATTTTTGCTTCCCATAAGGCCATAGGGCATGGTGGATTCAAAAAGATGAAAGAGCATCTGAAGAAATTCTACTATTTGGATTCAATGCATTTTGACTTCCAAGAAACGTTAGAATGTTGTGCGTAGTGTCAAGGCTAGAAACTGTTCCAAAAAAGCACATCTTATTTTCTTTTTTGGCCCAAGTTCGCCTGGCACAATGTATCTATCAACGTTGTCAGCCCACTTCCAACAAGCAATATGAAGGCCAAGTACATCATTGTAGCCATTGAAAACATTACCAAATGGGTTTAAGCCAAAGCTATTCAGGAAGCATGAGCGGCAACTGCAGCCAAGTTTGTCCTTGAAAACATCACCCACAAGCATGGATGACCCCAGGTTATTCTGACCAATAATAGAACAAATTTTACCGCCAATGTCCTTGCCAAGCTCAACCAATTAATGGGAGTACGAGATGTGCTTTCTGCTCCCTATCATCCTGAAACTAATGGTACAGTTGAGCATGCAAACAGGACGCTGGTGAATATTATTAGAAAGTCAACTTCAGCTAAACCATCTTAGTGGAGCAGCTGTTTAAGTATGGCAGTATTTTTGTACAATATCTCCTACCATTTGGCAACTAGGACGTCCCCTTTTCAAGTATTATATGGAAGACATCCAGCCCTACCAACGCTAATTTATTCAGTCCTAGAAGATACTGGCGAAAACATTTATCCTCAATACATTGAGAAGCTTTCAGATACTTTAATCAAACTGCAAGCTCAAGCCTTTGACAGCAGCTTTGCCATGAAAAAGGCCTTACATCAAAAGGAGTTGGAAAATCGCTACAAATTGGCTAAATTTGAAGTTACTAATGAATTTTTATTTTGCAACACCCACAGATTGGGGCAACTGAACTAATTAGATCGCATCTGGGTAGGGCTATTCAAAGTAATTGAGAAGATATCTCAGTTTATATACACCATTAAAGATATTAGGACCAGCTCTAGTACTAAAAAAAAGATATTAGGACCAGCCATATATATGAGCAAGTCTATGCAAAATTCCTAAGAAGTTTTTTAAGCTGGCCAATTAAGAAAAATAAAAAAAGCATTGCATAATAAATTAAAAAATAATATATATTTAACCTGATTAATACTTTAGTTTGCACTTGAGGATGGGAATAGGATCTGACTCCAGATTCCTTAGCAATTAGGGCTGAAGTTGATTATATGCACTTGGCCTACTCTATCAGCATTTTGGGCTGATGTTAACAAATGATGAAGTTCAATGAAGGCTAATTGTGTATCTTAGCTTATGTTCGAGTCAGTTGGGGGGGGGGAAATGTCAGAATTTGGTGGTTGACCTAAAAATAAGCCCTTTGACTACCATCAGATCAGGCCGATTATCCTCCCAAAGCTCAAGATAATACTCTAATTCTCAACTAAAAGCTGATTGCTATTATATGGCTCAGGCTGATTATCTCAACGTCAACTAAATTCAATTATTCAATCAATAGCTCGGTCCAAATATTCTTGTACATTCAGGCCAATTATACATGCAACAAAACTTGGCAATTAGTCCAATTAATTGGAAACAATATCAACTGTTCAGTGTAAAAAATTGTCCAGGGATCGACCCAAAGATAACGTCTAAAAATCCCATAGCAAATAACAACAGTAGATTGTAATCAATTTCACACCCTATGGAGAAATTTGTATGTCAATCATTGTAAGCAACATGATAGCACTTGCAAATGCTTTGCCCAAATGGGAGTACCTGTGCTATTGAGAGAGGCCTGCCAATTTCCCAATTAGGGGTGCATCATTTTCTTTAATTTGATGCCAAAATTTCCCAAATTTATATTCATCAGCAGTATGACGAAACTCAAATTGAGATAATCCTAAGACAATTTTGCACATTTGTATTGCGAGTTTTTGTCCCTGAAATCCTCCCAAATAGGAGAGTATTTTGCCACCAATAGTCTAGCAATAGGTCATAATTGTATCAGTTCAAGGGCCAAACTAAGGTTGAAAATAATCTGTGGATATTGCATGCTCAATATGTGGCCAGGAGATGCCTTAAAGGTATAGATACTGGCTCCTGGCCTACTGAATAATCATCAAATAATATCATATAATAAAGATATATTTTCCTTAATTCTCTTTGTCTTGTTTTTATATCAAAGTCTTTTTTGAAGATTGTTGACAAGCTGACAATTCAGAGTTCTCAGCTTGTATCTTTGCCTGCCTCAGTAGAAGTTCCAAAATTTGAAGAAAATTTAGCCCAAAATTGACCTGAAGAGTAGGATTAATTCAAATAAGCCTAGTGAGCTTCCAAATGGTCAAAGTACCATAAGACACTGGATAAAAAAGAATTTTTGGCCAAACTGCATCCTAATTAAGCGTGCAGGATCTATTTTATCAAGAAAGCAATCCTCAGAATCTAACAGTGCATCTGGAGTGAGATCTGCTGCTGAAACCGTGGGAGGAACAAGGGCTAAGATTTGAGTGGAGGGAATGACTCTTACCAGAAACACCTCATCTAAATCTACAGGACAGTGTGTGGGGTTGCGACTTAAGAGTCAGGAAGGACATTCAACACTCCTTTCACAAACTCATACTTAAAGTTAAAGCTGCACAAATTCCAATAAGTTTGGGCCTACCAGTGTGCCAACTTTTGGGGCTTGAGGAAATAAAGAAGAGCTTAATGGTTTATATGGACTGTAATCTCATGATGAGCACCTTGCAAGAGATACCAACGATGGGTCAAGGCCCATTCTACGGCAGTCAGCTCCTTATATAGATGGCTGAGGATTGTTTGGTAGGAGAGAACTTGTGAGAGAAATAGTCAACGGAATGCTCCAACCCATCATGCTCTTGAAGCAATACAGCCCCAACAGCAATGGATGATGCATCACACACGACATAGGGTTTGGAAGGATCTGCGTGTTTCAGGATGGGGGTTGATAAGAACACCTCTTTAATTGACTCAAATGCCTGCTGGAACTCAGGCGTCTAATAAAAGGAGACATTCTTGCCTGTGAGCGGATAAAGTGGGGCGGCAAGCTGAGATAGGGCAGGGGAGAATTTCTTTAAGAAGATGAAATACCCAATAAGCTTCACAATTGCTTTTGGGTTGTTGAATTTGGCCATTTGTGGATGGCATCCATCTTGTTTGGAGAAATGGCGTACCCATCCTTTAAGATGAGATTACCCAAAAAGTTGACTTCCTCCTGATAAAACTTGCATTTTGAAGGCTTGTTGAACAGGCCCACCTTATTTAAGGCATTCACTACCGCCTTCAAGTCCTTTGCATGCTGTTTTGGAGTAGGAGAGTGTATCAAGATATTGTTAATATATGCGACCACGCAGGTAAATCTGAGATCCTGAGCACTTTATTGATCATTCTCTGGAATGTGTCCGGAGAATTCTTTATCCAGAAAGGCATTACTCAAAATTGAAAAATGCCACATTTTTTTCAGAAAGCCATAAACCATTCCTGACCTTCCATCACCAAAATCTGATTGAAGGCATTGACAAAATCGAGTTTTGAGAGCACAAACAACTTGGCAATTGGCTGGCCAATTGTCTGTTCCAAAGGGAGTGGGTAGGGATTGTGGACCATAATTTTGTTAAGGTGTCCATAATCCATGAAGAGACAAAGGGAACCATTGGCCTTCTTGGCAAAGACGATGGGGGAGGCAATGGGGAGATATCTTTGAATAACCAACCTTTCTGAAGCATGTCATCTAATCATGCATTGAGGGCAACCCCCTCTTTCTCTGTATGCAGGTGCAGTGGGCAGAATATGTTCACCACTTGCACCATTGTCCAGAAACCCAAATCAAATTTTATGGGGGAAGTCAGTCCACCTTCTCAAAATCAAAAATACTTTAATATTTCATCAATGCTTCTGGAAAATCAAATGTGAGGCCCAGGGGAGAAACAATAAAAGTGGCTGATTCGCAACATTGAGTTTTAGTGAGGGTATCCAGTAAGGAAAACTCGCCCTCCGCCTGACCATTATAGAGCAACAGCATATTAGACTAAAGGTGAATCCTTATATGCTGCCTACGCCACCAGCCCTCATCCAATATTACCAGAAACATGAGGTTAGATATTGCCAAGATGTGATTGCAAAAAAGAAACCGGTGAACTGAGAAAGGGACTGGGCGCCATACTTTGTATGATGGCTGGGAGGCTGACAAAGTGACCATTACTGTAGGACCCAAGTTCAGGTCATGTTCAAGCTTCTGAGCCAACTCTAAGCTCATAAAGTTACTAGCTGCTCCAGTGTTAACCAAGGCCTCAAAGGATGCCTGGTTAGCTCCAATACTAATTTTATCGGCAATAAAAAGTAGGCAGAATTCTGTTTATTGGCAGATATGGTTGAGTCTGTGTATAAGGAAGAGATTGAGACTATATTGGGGGAGATAACAAGGTTCATGACAGGAGAAGATGATTTACAAGCTGGAGTGCCAGAATAAAGTAACATGGGCATGGGGCCAGCATCAGCTTTTAGAATAAATATGGATACTGATTTGGAGCTGGGATTTGTAACCAAAGCCACATAAGCGGCTTCAAGCATGTAAATCCCATTTTGGAGGGTGGACTGATTAAAAGTTGAAGACACTGGTGTAGTGCAGCAGTAGTAAACTCCTTAACAACCCTATTCATCTGATAGAAGATGACCACTGATATGCCCATTGTTAGAATTTCGTTCCTAGTTGAGGTCAGCTTTGCTAAAAGATTAAGCTCAGCATTAAACTTGGTATTAGTTAGAGATTATATCTCGCTCACCCAGTAATTGTGCATTATAAGGTTGAGAGTTTGTCTGAATAATAGATTTAATTTTGGGATGCCAACCTAATGGCAAGTGGATTGTAATTATTGATATGAATTATTACACAATGATTTTTCAATTGGATTACCTTTTGAGAATTGAACTATTGCTGAATTGATGAAACTAGAAAATCTTAAATTGACAAATTGATTGATTGTCAATCTGAGACCACAATAGGAGGTGATCAGGAGTGAAGAAAATTCATTTAAGGTTAAATAAATCCACATCAAGAGGCTGCTTCACATGTGATATATAAACTATATCTAATGAATGTAATTAATTACTCATAAGTGTAACGATCAGTGATTGTACATGGATTTCCTAAGGTTGGGACTTAGGAATTCCACTATGACAACAGATGCTGATCCCAATTTTCTGAACTCAACTTAATTGACAAGCCAATGCATTTTGGGATTTTTTTATAAATTTAAATATCAATTTTTAGGACGGATTTTATTTTAATTTTGGTTCCCTCAATCTGCCAGCAGATAAAAGTCAGAATGCTGCCTTTTGTTAAGCCTCAGACACGCCTGATTTATTTCTAATTCATGTAGCTCATGCAGGGCTACTTTTAACAAGTGAGTATGTGTTTTTCTTACCTCAATTGTGAATTCTATATTATTTTGGCATCCTTCTGAAATAAATCCCGTTCACTTATAATTAAAGCCATTATAATTTTTTTAATTTAATTTAATTTATTGAGGATCTTGGTCACAATAAACCAGGGTTAGAGTAAACATTCAACGTCCAGTGGGCTGTGGAAAAGTAGTTACGCAACATGACAAGGTTGGGGTCATGATGAGGTTGTAGTAGAGTGCAGCAAAGTGAAGCTGAGAGGTGAGAGGAGGTGAGTTTGGATCTGCCAAGCCTTTACCAGGTGTCAGAATATTTTTTGTGTATTCTGATATCACCCCAAGAGCAATATCTAGACCTTAAATGCAGAAGAATTCAATCATTCTGTTGGATGCTAAAGAGGGTTTTCATTCCATTACAGCCATGATTCTCAGAAGATTGGGGCAACTCTCTTCCAACATAGGCTTTTATATGCTGAGGTGGCAAATAGGGCCTTGGGAGCCCGTTTGTTACAATAAGATGACTAATACCAAATGATATACCTTTTTTAAACCAACCATCAGTGATGCAGCATTAAGTAATTTATAACCTCCACACCCATATTCCCCATTATATTCCTCATAATAATTATACACCAGTATAATAACAATATTCTTATTTTAGCACCCTATTTAAGGGCTGGCTTTTTATTTTAATAAGATACCTTCCTTTACCTTCCTTTATTAATTTTTAGTTAACAGTGGTTAGCTTAGCTTGTAGAGGTGGGACTCAAGATCCCCAGAGGTTAGGTGCTGGTTTAAAACACCTAAAGTGGTCGGCGCAACCAACTCACAACCTTGAAATATATAGAAACCCCTCAGGAACTTGGTCAACTAGCAGCAATAATAATGAACTTGAAAGATTGAAGGGGAGAAACCCTGAGGGAGTCAATAAAGGCCGCTGAACCACAATTGTTGAACAAGTCACAAAGAGGACCTCTGAGCCATAATGAGTGGTCAAGCCTTGTAAGGAGAAGTTGTTGGTCTGCTGGGTTGGTGGGTTGCCCTACAAATTTATAGGTAAAGGTCGCCAATGATTGTAAAAAAGAAAAGGCTAGCAGGCTTCATACTGTTTGGCCTGGCACAATAATGGAGTAACCTATTATTAAGAATAAAAAAATCTCAACATTGGTGCTCACTACAGGGGGCTCTGTTAGTGTGCTACATGACTAGAAAGAGGCAAAATTCTGAGGAAAATGTGGGGGAGGAGGATGTTGGATGAAAGCAAGGCGAAGACCCTGCAGCCAAGGTTTGGTAGGGATATATGTTAAAATTTTATTCCTAGTTGAGGTCAGCTTTGGCTAAAGGATTAAGCTCAGCATTAACCTTGGTATTGAGTTAGAGATTATATCTCGCTCACCCAGTATTTGTGCATTACAAGGTTGATAGTTTGTCTGAAGAGAAAAAGTGATTTTGGGATGCCAATCTAATGGCAAGTGGATTGTAATTATTGACACAAATTTATTACACAATGAATTTACCAATTGAATTACCTTTTGAAGTCTGAACCATTGCTGAATTGATGAAACTAGAAAAGCTTAAATTTGACAAGTTGATTGATTGTCAATCTGAGACCTCAATAGGAGGTGAGCAGGAGTGAAGCAAATTCATTTAAAGTTAAATAAATCCACATCAAGAGGCTGCCTCACATGTGATTTATAAACTATATCTAATGAACATAATCAATTACTCATAAGCTGACATATATCATTTATTATAGCCCTTTGTAAAACAACCGCCAGTGATGCAGCCTAGTGTTTATAAACCTCCACACCCATATTCCCCATTATGTTCCTCGTGATAATTATACACCAGTATGATCACAATATTCATATTTGGCTACCCATCTAAGGGCTGGCTTTTTATTCTAAAAAACCTTCCTTAATCTTCCTTTATTAAGTTTTTAATTAACACTGGTTAGCTTAGCTTGCAGAGGTGGGACTCAAGATCCCCAGAAATTAGGTGCTGGTTTAAAAACACCTGAATGGTCAGCGCAACCAACTCCCAACCTTGAATTATATAGAAACCCCTTGGGAACTTGGGCAACTAGCAACAACATTGATGAACTGGAAGGATTGAAGGGGAGAAACCCTGAGGGAGTCAATAGAGGCCGCTGACCACAATCATTGGGCAAGTCTTAAAGAGGACATATGAGCCATAAAAAGTGGTCAAGCCTCAGAAGGAAAAGTTGTTTTTCTGCTGGGTTTGTGGGTTGCCCTGCAAATTTATAGGGAAAGGTCGCTGATTGTGAAAAAAGCAAGGTCCAGCAGGCTTCATACTGTTTGGCCTGGCACACTAATGGAGTCACCTATTATTGAGAATAAAAATTCTTAACATTACCTCAACTAGGAGGGCAGAAATGGCATGAAAATAATGGATGGTTGAATATGTCATGAAAACTGCAAGTTAAAACTAGACTGGCCTGCCAGTGTGGATGCCGAAGCACCCATATGACAAGCCCAAAGCAGGAGGCACTGCTTGAACGATTTTTATTTGAGATGGAAGGGATTTCACCAGCAAGCGCCAATAGGACATAAATGTGAAAATTAGCCCAGCAACGAACCAGTCTATCATGGCTCCAGAGCACGTGGATTTTTGAGTTGGGAAATATTTGATTGGAATGGGTTGTTTGAGTTTTGTCATGGTAAAAAAATAAAATATTGGAAACGGGATTTTATTGGATTTAAAAAAGGAATCACCTGTCAATTTTCTCATTATGTTATGACTGTTTAAATAGACAATTTATTTTGGGAAATAGCTTATAAAGTCTTAAGATTGGGGCCTTTAATATTTGACCTAACATGGCAAACTTTGAGCTAAAGGTGAAAACAAAATTACTTTGAACCAACTTTGAAATTGTCAGCGGCAGGCTGAGTTTCTGTTAGTTCATCCTTGGACACAAAAATTATGGTTTCACCATATTTTCAATATTTAGTGTGATGGCGTCTCACCCAATGAGCAAGGGGAACTTCCCAAGGCCACCCCACATAGGGCAGTCCCAAGAGATTGGGAATGGGTTTAGGATACCCAACCCGCCCACACCCAGTTGCTTTGGTGTCTGTTTGGTTGAGCAAGATGCAACGAACAATGATCCTACTTTTTGAGGGGGAGGAACCCAGGCTGGTGGCAACATTTGACAATAGAGGTACATGCCCATCGGGCTTTGTCCTCAAGGTTTTTGAAGCAAGTTTTGAATTGGCAACAATTCCCAATGTCTGATGCCACTGGTGAGATTTATCAAGTATTTGTCCACAAACACATTTTTATTAAAAGGTACACGCCCATTGGGATTTTTCCCCAAGATTTTTGATACATGTTTCAAAGTGATGATAACATTTCCCAATGGCGCAATTCCATTGGCGAGTTTTGCTAAAATCTGACACTCAATTTCTCATTTACTGAATGTGCGAGCCCATCAGGCTTTGTTGCCAAGAGTTAAAGCTTTTGGACCTTGATTTCAAGAGATTATTGCTCTTGAATTCATAAGAACCTTTAAACTCATGGGAGTGGCAGCTTGCAATTATTTTGGCGCATATTTCCTCAATTTGCTGCACCAATTTGTTGGAGGCCATTGTGGGGACAGATGGTGGGATTTTCAAGGGGAGAGTGGTTACCCGTTTCTTGCAACCACATGGACAAGATTTCCCTGTGAGTCAAGAGGTTCCGCTGCTCTTTTTGGACACTTCTTTGTAGGAAACAGGACACCACCTGGTCTAGGCAGAAGGGACATTTTCCCAGACTTACACCACCATGGGGTTTCTGCAGCCTCTAGGGCGCAAGAGGATGTGTGAAGGGATTTGGTTCAGAAGACATGTTGAAATAAGTTAACCTGGTTAATTGGGGGTTTTATTAGGTTTAACCAGGTTATTCTTTTTTCAAAGTGTTCTGATACTAGTTTTTAATTCATTGGGGATGATTCCCACTATGATTTATTTTTTTTTTTTTTAGTACTAGATGGTCCCAACCCAAGGGGGGGATTCATCGATGTACTATGATTTATTTTAATAATAACTTTTAGGCTTCTGAGGGGGAAGCTCCAAATTAGCAATTATGGCTAATTTGATGATTATTCTTCCATGAGTTATTGGAGATGATCCCTCAATATTTTTGTTTACCAGACCTGAGGGTGCAACCAACACTATTCTGGGATTTGTGTTAATGGAAGTTCTGGCCAATAGCATGTCAAATGTCGCTGGTTAATGAATAGTAATAAGGTTATTAACTGGCATTTGATGCCTATGATTTTATAAGATGGGCATTTAATTGCCAATTGTCACCTGATTTATGTGAAGAGGAATCCCTAATAGGAAATTACCTTGTTCTTGGTTTACTAGAGTTTATTGGCATGTTTTAGTTTTTTTTTTAGTACTAGATGGTCCCAACCCGAGGGGGGAATTCATCTTTGTGGCATTGTTTTAGTTTATTGTAGGAAGAGGTTTCCTAAGTATTTTAAGTAAAACAAGATCACGTTTCCATATGAACTGTTATCAGCTCAGCTTGTACTTTCTGATGTCAAACAGGAAGCATTGTTAAATAAGAAGTTAAAAACCCATGAACCTGTGCAGTCACCGCTCTTCAACAATCTCTCATCTAGGAAGGGTGATATAATAGTCAAGGCATTGTCTGACTGCCACACTGCCTAATCTTCCCTACTGCAAAGGTTGAGGTTCAACAAATGGCTTCCAAAGGCAAAGACCTTTTAAAATGGCAATCTGACAAATAAGATGCCACAAAGTCCAGTTTAATGTATATAAGAGGGTAATGATGGAAACGTTTGTCATTGCAAATGTCAACCTGATAAATCAGATGCCAAGAAATCTAAATTTACTGAATGAAAGGCTTATATTACAAAGTTTGTCATTCTAAATGACAACCAGAAAAATCAGATGTTGACAACAGATGATTAATTGTTTAAAGTTTAAAGATAAGTAAGTTAATGGAACAACTGGCTTCAAGAATGAATTTAAGTGCAAAATTAAATGCAGAAAACTTTTGTTAGCCACTGAAGTACTCATCCCTGAATATATAATGGGTTTAGACAAAAGTATTGGAGACAAGATTCTCAGAATAAGCCCACCAAGGGCTAAGCTGCCCGCAGACTCCACAGGAACAGCCCCATAATTTCAATGCCTTATTAAATAACTAGATATAAATTATAAAAAGAAATTTTTTAAACAACTTTGTCTTTTAGAGAATAACAATTTAAAAAATCTAAAATTAATTTCAAAATTGCTGAAATCATCTTTATTATAAATGTTTATTAATAGGTGAAGAAACTGGAGATGTACCATCTAGTACTAAAAAAAAGAAACTGGAGATGAATTAATACCTAACTTTGATAAGTGGCTACATCCTTGTGTGCACTTTCAAGGAGCCAGACCCTCCTGCTCACCTTGAGTATCAGACTTACTTTTGCCTGAGGGCCCCTCATTAGTATATTTAGCCCATGGACAAAGGACCTTACCTTTGGCAATCTCTCCTTCTTGTGGGCCCTTACTTGGGCCTTGTATGCTGAACTGCTTTATGACAATCTGGAAGGATCCATCTGTCACAACTCTGTGGTAGAGGTTGAGGATGCTACACCTTACCCTATAGATTTCTTGTGTACCCTTAATTCACCAGGAGTACTATCTCTTGCCCTCTACCTTTATGTTGGCACTTTAATAATGCTTTTACACAACTTTGGCTCCCCAAAGATGTGCAACAAAATTAGGCTGCAAATGAAGGCTCTGTTCAGGCATATCATTAAATCCACATAAACTGGTAATGGCCAGAGAGAACCTTTCCCATCCCCATATTCATCTGATCCTAACATATTACCACATTCAGTTTAAATATATGTAGTTCTCAGATAAGGTTTTATATTATGTGGATTTCAGAAAGGAACATGGACATAGTTTGAAAGTGTCTGGCATATATCTGATTAATCAGGTGTTTCCCATAGCCAGTTATAAGTAACATGCTTTAGTGTCAGTTCTCCTGACAACTTGGTCATTATTCAGCCTGATACAAAACCCAGGAATGCGATTTATGAGTAAGTTATCAGTGCTTAACTGGATATAAAATATCTTAAAGTTAACATTTAAGCAAGTTGGTTGCCTGGTTATGTACATTAAATACCAGTGGTGGAGATAGAAACAAAGGGCTTTGGCCCAACTATCTGATTTTTGTTAGACCTACAATATATGACTATTCATATCTGTTACAGAGCAATAGTTTTTCATTTAATGACATAATCAATTATATTAACTCATATACTGTACTTAATTAATAAATAAAAATTTTCTTTGTTTTAAAATACAAATTCTTTTAAATAGCCTATTATATTTTTTGAAATATTGTAGTGAAGCATGGGTATTTGGGTGCTAGTTGGTTATGAATTAGCTAATTTTACTAAAAAAGAGCGGCAAAAGTCAAGCTACTCTTGTAGAATATAGTCTATGAAGTTTGTTAGATAAGTGTATATACTTAGGTCATATAAAGAATTTAGGATTTGGTCTTGTACTAAAGGGTTTTTAGGCAAAAGTCTTTTTTAGTAGACCAAACTAGAAATATTCGGCTAAATCTTTGGCTGTTGGAGGCTATAAAAGAAACTGGTTGGCTACTGAGAATATCATGGTGGGTATCTGATTTATATACGTAAAGAAAATTTTATTTATGGTAGGAAGATAATTGCAGCTATTTATATGATAATTAATACTCCCTTTGTTTAGTATTTTTATAAAAAATTTAATGGTTGAAAACGAAGGTTAAAGGGGAACTGAATTTTTCTGGAGAAATTTGTTTACGAATTAAATATAGTCGAAAGTTAAATGTTACAAAGCCTGGATGCAAACTAAAATTTCGAGTTACTCTTATTTGCATTTGGTGTATCTAATAGAAATAACGGTCATAACAACGCACCTTAAGCTATTTTTTAATGGAAACCTCCGCTTCTAGTGCATCTCAATATAATACCCCATCCATTAACAACCCTGATAAAGGAGATTCAGAATGTTTGGAGACGGATATTTACAATAAGTGGTCGAGCTTTTTTTCTTACAAGCTTGGACTGTTAGATCCAAAGGAAACAAGAATTTATGAATCTGAAAGAGCTAAAGAGATTGAAAAGCGAGATAGAATACTGTGTGAGAAATGGACGGATGAACTTCTTTTAGAGAGTAATTATTTTAATAATAGCATGTTTTTTAGTATTAGGTTGTCCCAAACCGAAGAATGTTGTGGCCTTTGACATTTAAAATTTGGATTTTGAAAGACGATTAAGTAGTTAAAATGCTAAAAGAGGTCTCGAATTTTTCTTTTAGGCCCTGTTATAACGCTTATATTAAAAGATTTGAGAAAAGCGGGTTGTGGATTTAACAAAATTCATTTTAAATGTGCACCTTGTGATGCAACGCGTAGCTCAGGTTTTAATCCGGACGCTACTCTTGGAAATGGTCCTGTTTTGCTGTGTCAAAATAGACTCTACTCAAAAAATCATCTCGAAGAGACAATGGCCCATGAATTAGTGCATGCGTACGATCACTGGTAATCTTTTGAGGCGCAATTTTTAGTGTAGTATATTTTGGTAAGAATTTAAATTGCAATATGTCCTCTATATTTTGCTTTTTATGTCAAAGCTCACGTTTATCTAAGTCGTTATAAAGTTGATTGGGATAATTTATACCATTATGCCTGCTCGGTGGTAAGTTTATTTTCTGTTATTTTTTACGATATCATCTTACTATATAGGTCCGAGCTAGCAGCTTGAGCGGTGATTGTGGAATGCTTAATGAATTTAAACGAGGCCATTTATCATTTACGAAACAACATCAGGTATTTTTATATATTTTTACACTAAACTTTTAGCATTGTGTGAGGAGGCGCTCTATTCTTGCTGTTCAAGCCCATCCTCTTTGTCCAAATAAGGAAACGGCTACAAAGTCTGTTAATGCAGTATTTGCCTCATGTTTTGCTGATACTTCGCCTTTTCTTGAGATTTACTAAATTATTGAATTTCAGACTGTGCGATTTGCTCGCTTGTTATATTCTTCTATTTGGGCTTAATTGAATGCAAATCATGACTAAACTAAAACCATATTATTCTATACACTTATAGAAACTAAATTTAATGAAAAATTTAAAGTCCAGTAGGGTGAACCAACTTTAAACAATCATATAAACCAGTTTTAATTATTACATGGTGAGCAGCTTGTGTTCTAATTTTTAAAATACTTTTTACAAAAGCAGAGTGCTATATTTGTGCAACGTTTTAAATTAAATTGTTTTTTAAAGCGAGGGTTTTCTGAAATATCTGCTACCTTGGTATCTTTTAGAAGTTACAGGTTTAATCCTCCTATTATTTTCATTTAAAAAGCCAAATAAATTCGTATAATATTTTTATAAAAACTTACGATATTACATTTGCATATTTTTTCTAAGCTGACAAAAATTGCAATAAGCTTACCGCGAGAGAAATTGGCTTGACTAGCTCATACAACCTGACCTGGATTAAAATTTTTATGCAGGATAATAAAAATACAAGAATTAAATTATTCTACCGAGCTAAGTATTACTGTATGTAAGTCAAGTCAATTTTTGTATTTATTTAATATTCGAGGCGGGTCAACCTTGGGACAAATATACCACACCGAGAATTTTTCTAGCCAGTACAGGTTTCGAACTCAAAACCTGCACTAGGGTTGAAGCAGGTTTACCTGCCTGGCTAACCACCCCAATTTTTGTAATTATTCTTTAGGAGAATAGTCTTAAAGGAGAGCTGTTTGGCATAATAATTGTTAAGGAGTAAATTTATCTTAGTTAAATCTTGATCAACCATTAAAAATATGGATATATAATATACATACTCATTAAGTAACCAGGGATGCTTGCCTGTTAAATGCTCCATGTATGCCTTAAGTAGTCAGAAGTATACTATAGGCACCTAATTGCTTGCCAAGGATTGTGCAACAAACATAAACTTAAGCAAGGTATATTAACTAGTCAATTTAAAAGCTTTAGCTTGAAATGCCTTAAAATAAGCTAAATATGTACTATAAATAGATGTAAATAGACTGCAATACACTAAACTCATTACATTCTGTACTAAGGTAGCTTATGTAGCATATATTCACATGTCATCTCTGATCATTAAAAAAAGGTAAATGTAGTAAAGAGTGACTATATCAATCAAGCTATTGATAAAAGTACATCCTCAAAGCAATTATAACCTTAGGGGAGGATGCCTCAGTGGTAGAACATGAGCTTGTACCCATTGGCTCCCCAGTTCAATCTTGGTAGATGAACTTTGTCATGGATACAGCTAATTAAAAGAAGCCTGCCCATTCACCCAGGGTATGTTAGTACCCAGTGAATGGTCCAGAATGCCAAGGGCTCAGCTGACCTGGAGGCTTTATAATGGGACGTTCTAAGAGTTGATTGTGGAAAAAATCTGCTCAATAACATACTAAAGGCCCCATAACAAACCAGAGGGCTGTAATAGGGCAATCATGGGTCTTACTGGGGCAACCTCAAGGCAGGAGAAGCATAGAGGGTGACAACACCTTCAAGTTCTGCAGATTTTGATTGTTGTATGAGAACAGATTAGGCACACATGATAATATGGTTGGATAGATTGTATCAAATTTGTGGCAGATTGGCAGAGTATGTTAAAGTTACAGGTGTACATGGCATGTGCAACAGATTGGCATAAAGAATTGAAACCCTGCAGTTTTACTAACTTGTTTAAAGTGTGAAGAGCCATTGGATCAGTGTATTGTAATACCTACTCCTTGAACATTAAAGTTAAATTGCAGATACTGACATACATTGCCAGATGGTATTGGTGAAATAAAGAACAGATGTTAAGGGAAGATTCCATAGAAATAAAACAAAAAAGGTTGGTTTATTTAAAGGAAATTTTAAGAGAGAAATAAACTAACAAGTACCTTAAGGAGGGCTGTTGACTTTATAGTAGGGGCAGAGGGGAATTGGAAGGGAGCTCAGAAACTGGCTTGCACCTGGGCCTATGCAAGGAATTCTAATTGTGTAGGTCAGAAAGTGTGTAATTAGTTTGGTGAGAGGTTTTGATAGTTTAAGATCACACATAAAATTTTAGTAGTGCATGTACCAGATCAAGGAATAATTTAAACTGATCTTTTAAAATTTTAACCAGAGTAACTTGGCCTTGTTAGCCATTGCAACCAATTTCACATGAATTCATTATTACTAAGGAGTTGATTGAACCAACCTTGAGGGAAGATTGAAGGATCCTGGGCTTGATATGCAACCCACGCTACTATTAATATTTCAATCTAACTTATCAGGTGTGCTGGGACTCATATGAGGATTTGTCAGGGTTGGGTAATTTCATGGGTATTGTCAGTGACCAGGCCATAATTTTGGTGAACCCTGGGTTCCTGCCAGAGGCCCCTAGACTAGAATACCTCCCTGCACACCCCTACAATTTTTCAACAAAGTGGAAGAGGAAAATGGGTGCAGAGAGGAAGGATTCTTGGTGTTCAGGATACTAACTCATTGCTCATCTACCACATGAGCCAGGTCGCTAATCTGAGAAAGGGGCTCCACTGGAGGCTTGAGCCCTTTCTTACGCCTTTGAGAAATTGTATATAATATATCTTGAGGGGCTGGTTATCTTGACTGACGAACTTGTGTAAGGAGAATTTATAACTGTGTTTGAGTTGCACATCAATGCCATGAACTAGATAGAAGATATCAAGGCGGTTCATGGAGTTTCTGGCCTATCAGAATGCCACATATGGAAGTTTATTGAGAAATACTCCTTTCTCTCTATTTTAATTTCCTCATTTTGCCTATAAAATTAGTTCAGTATTGTCTCAAGGTCAACCAACCTTAATTAAATAGAATTATAGAATCATTGCATTAGCAATAAGCCAAGTGATTAGTTAAAAGATAATAGTCTGTCCTTAAAGAATTATATGTAATAATGATAAAAGCTAAGCTGACACCAAGATTTTTATAAGGTAGATAGATCTCAGTATAATTCTTTTGGGATAATAAGTAATAATCAATACCGTTAACATTTATTTTATTTTATTTGGAATTGCGTGACCTGAGATAATGCACTTAAGGAGAGGGATATGTGAGAATTTAAGAGTATTTGGAGGATTTTGGTGTTGAAGCACAGTATTACCTTTGGGACTCACTGTACTTTATAAACTGTCGTTTTGAGGTGTTGGTAGATACACAGCATTTTTGGTCCACTGCAGAGATCTTAAACATGTGTGCGTACTTCCATACCAACACCTGTTCATGTTGCTTGGCTGTTATGATTTCTTTAAACAGACATTATTGAGAGTGCTTTTGCATGATTTCTTTGAAGTTATTTAGTGCCATGCATGGGCCTTCTTGGTTTGGTACATTTATCTGGGCATCCAATTGCTGTGGATCAACCATAGCCTGAGGATAAATATAACCTTGTTCCAATCTCAGTCTTTATATTAATTTTTTTTGTTGGAACAACCAGTCTTTGGGTATTAAGCTTGGGTGCAGAATTTTTGAAGCTGATCTAGGAGCACCACTTCTTTCCAGACAAGGTGGGTGTTGCGTTATTCAAAAAAACAGTGGTAGAGGGTGTCAATCTTTTGGCATGTGGGGCACAGCATGTGGGAGGCGTTAGATCACTCTCCTGTTCAGAAATAACACTTAACAATTCTCCAGTGTAGCGATAATATATTTGGATGGGTTAGGGGTTCATAAGAGGCTCTATATACCGTTTTGCATAGATCTGGCTAGTGGAAAATTCCCCAGAATTTCAATGCTAAGATTTGTGGGGGCTTAAAGCCTGTTCATGGTGCACCACTCCAAGGTTCACTTTTCTGATTGGATTTTAGAATTTTCTATGAATTCCTCTGGATGTTTTAATATTATCATAAACTGAGTTTTGGTGTGATGCCAAGTATTTACAAGTAGCAGGACATCAACTTGGCCTCAGGAGCAGCTTCCTAAGGCCCAACCAAACATGTGCATGAGCACAGAAATTTTCCTAAAGTATTAGATGCAGCTGGATTTTTATGGCAATTTTTTGCTATTTGTGATCTAGCAACTGATGCTCATATTGGGGGTATCTTCTTGTGCATCTTCTGCGTTCATCCTTTTCAGAAATAAAGTTGCTGCTTTGTGCTCAGGGTCAATGAGCCCCATTCCCCCTTCTCCTGATAGGTTAATTAGAGTTGAGATTTTTGCAGGTGAGGAATTAGAATTACATATCCAAACTTGTAAAATTAAAGTTAATTTTTATAAAACCATTTGCTGAGTGCTATAACATGTAAAATGTACCAGATTTTGGACTGTAGCATCGTGTTTGCAAGGTGGCTCTTTCCCTATAGGGAAGTCTTCCTGTGTCTTCATATAGCCACTTTTTTTCTTTATTTCTTTCCATCAGTTTATCTTCTATAAATTGCACTGCTATTCCCTTGTTGGTGATGGAAATACTTAGATGGATAATTGAATTTGTGGGTGGGGCATGTTGAAAAGGCTTTATATAAAGTTTGCCTGTTTTCTACACCCTCTTTGTCTTCTTGTCACCTTTCTCTTTGTACACTTGTTCACAGGCTAAGTTTTTACCCCAGCTAAATCCAAGGCTGATGACTTGTCTTTGTTAAGCTTTGCTTGGGATGCTTACTAATACTTTGAGAATATTTTCTACACATTTGTTGTGTCAGCTATTGATATTATTATAAATTATACTATCATCTGCAAACGCCATTATTATTAATGGCGGTTGTACCTTATATATGAATACATAATTTGTGCTTGTAATTACCGGAGGAGAGGATCAATGAAAGGTTATGTATTATTATTTAAGGCGATAACCCTTGAGAAGGCCTCCTTTGGGGAGTACTGGTGGGGACATGAAGGTAAACTACACTACTAAAATGATGTACCAGGTTGATGGTTCTTTATTCATCTGTTGAGAAGTTGATGAATACCTTGTCTTATGAGGGCTGCTGCAAGGTAATCCCAGTTGACCCCGTCATATGCCTTGGTCTGGTCAAGGAAGCATATCATATCCTTGGAAGCACCCTAATTGTGTCGATGACTTGATGAATGTTGTCCCATATGCTTTTACAAAAGATGAAACCATACTGTTGCAGGGCCAGCAGGTGTAAGTTTTTGATACCATTCATTTAATCAGGATCTTCCCCATTATCATCATATCTGTGTTAATAATGGAGATTGACCTCCAGTTTTAAAAATATGTGCAGTCCCCAATTTGTTCAAGGCTAAGGTGTGAGCTTCTGCGCAATCAAGTATCACTTTACTCTCCTTTACGATGAGGTTGAAGAGGGTGAGCATTGGTTTCTTTATTGATTCAAAGTTTTTTTCGCAGTACTCATAAGATATTCCATTAGAGCCAATAGATTTATTGGATGAAAGCTCTGCATGGCCTATGCATATTTGTCCTCTGTAATTGATTTAATCAGTTCTACCATCTGGCAGCTGTGGTTTGTGATAGTGTCAATGAAGTACTCATATTTTTTCTGTTTTATTTCTGTTTTTTTGCCCTATAGAGATCAGAGTAATATGTATGTGTAAGGGAGGCTACCAGTTGTGAGCCATCAGTTGTATGTCCATCATTTGTTTGTAATTCTGCGAGGACTTATTTATTTGACTAGCTTTATAGGACTCTAAGAAGAACTTAAATAGGCGGTCTTCCTATGCTGTCCATCTTGCCTTGCTTATAGTGCTTCTATGTGCATATGAAGCTGTTTGTGCTTCTTAATTATTAAGATACAATTTACCCATCCTTTGTTTCATTGTGGGCTGTTGCCACTTCTTGGCGGATAGCATTCTAGATAGTAAAGATGTAGTTTGCTTTTGACAGTTCTGCGAGCTCCTTTTGTGCGCACTTGGCAGTTGCATGTGCCAGGGTTTTGAGGACTACCCTATTGAGGGTCTGACATTAAAGCCACAAGGAGATTGATTCATAACAATGAGATAAGCCTTCTGAGAGTTGCACCATTGTGTCTTCAATTTGTACCATAGTTATATGCTTAGACAGTAGCCAAATATAGCTTGGGTTTGTGGGTTGCTTATTAGGATTGGAAACTAATCTTTACTAGTCTATGGTCTGATTGGTGGAGTTTATTAGTTGCAAATGCTTCAAATTGTCGTTCTATCATGGCAGGTATGAGTATCCATTCAAATAGCGTTACTTTTATTAAATGACCATTGGCAATATGTGGCGTGTTAGGTTCTAAACTTAGTTATTGGATGGGGGTTTAGCGTCCATAAGGCCTTTCAGGAATATCAGGTTTTTTAGTTGGCTTGACCCTGTTGATGGGTAGCTGACGTTTGGTCATCTGTCCTGTGAACCATCAAGCCAACAGTTGAAATACTCTAGGTATATGGTATCCGCTAAGAGTCCTAGGGCGGTTAAATTTTCTAGAAACAGGCCCACTCATTTGCCTCAATAGATTCATGTATTAATGTGGCGTTATATGATTGGTTTTCCAAATGAATGATAAGGTGAGGACTCTATTTTCTACATTTGATTCATGTTGGATACCTTTGACATCAGCTAGTGCTTTGTTTATAAAACCATAATAGCTAGTTTAGAATGATTGGTTGGGATGGAAGCTTCTGGATCATTCTTACTCCTTCCAAGAAGGGCAATTGCTTTCTTGGAGGGAAAGTACACCTTCTGGGGCTTTTGCAGGAGCCCTGGTTTTTTAACCAGGGGATTGGTGGATAAGAGTCTGGCAACATAAAAAGTACCTTTTGTTAGCAAGCCCAGAACGCCCATTATGTTTGACAAGCTCCGGAATGGATATGGACTGAGTTCTTGTATTCAAGAGCGGCCTTTATGGATCTGGTCAATGGGGCTTCATAGCTGGCTGGGCAGGTAAATTTATTGATCTTAACTCTGGGGTTTTTCCACCCTACTAGAGCCAGTCATCTCATTAGGATTTTATCACCCATATCATCTAGGGATTGAAAGGTATTTGTTTAGATAATTGGAGTTGATTGGGCCGCTGATCCAATCTTCGCACCATATTTGGCATGAGTGAATAGTGTATCTTCCAGGGGTTGGTGGTATGTTCGAGGGCCCAAGTTTGGGGTGGGTCAAGCTGCTGGGGGAAATCATACCCACCAGTTGTCTCTATTGTTGCTTTAGATTGAGTCTGGTTGCCTCCACCCTGGCTGCAGCCTCCTTTTCCTCCTTCACACTTAAGTAATCTGATTTTTCAGACACCTTCCATGCTTTCTTAGCATCCTTGCGTTGTTTCTGTGTTACTGGATGCACTACTTTATATCTAGCCATTCTCCACACTGAATGGCTGTTATTACATCATTGGAATATGGGGCCTGGCTGGGTGCCCCCATTTCCATGTATTGGCATCCTTCTCATGTTTCATGTCAGAAGTTGTTATTGTGTCCTTCTTTGTTGAAACTGGAGCATATGGGATGACACTCTTCTGGATGCACATTGAATGGGTGAGACTGGCTTCCATCAGGTTGGATAATGAAGGACTTCCTGGGAATTGAAGTGTTATTCACTCGGTGTCCATCCCAAGCTGTATCATGGCCGATGCTTGTCTGTTGCCAAATTGAGGATAAGGCAGCATTTCTCAATATCAAATACAATATTTCATAGGTGCTTAGTCCTTCCAGGAGTGAATTCTTAGAAAGTCTCAGCGCAATGTGGTTGGAAGGTTCTCCAATACCACAAATAATTTCCATCATCCCAAGAATGGGTGCATATCAAGGTTATGGTGCTGTGACTTGTTCTGACTCTTTAACTTGATAAATATTAGTATAGGCTACAACAGAAGGCTGATCATCTGCCATGTCTTCCCCTTAAGAATTTTGAAAAATCAAGTTTAAAGTTCCACTGTTGAGCTTAAAAGTGATGCTCACCACTTTGGGGAAAAGGTAAAAATTTCATGAATTACTGCTTCATACTTTAGGGGACCTCTACGCCAAAGGTGGTGTGCACCCCAAACTCACAATATGACTTGGGTGATGCATGGCTGATATTGCCTGTCATGTGGAAGTCTTGGACCATCTTTAAATAGTTAGTAAATTAGATATATGGCCCATTTTTTATGTTGTGGTGAAGTTGAGCAGAAGAACTTTCTGAGCCAAGCTGCCTCCCATCAGGGTAGATGAGAAGGTGTGTCTGGTTTGTTAATTTAAACGTTACTGATTTCTGATTGGTTGGTTCACTAAAAACAAGTCTAATTGGGTAATTTACTGATCACTCGTTTATAAAAGATATGCTTGCAGAAAATAAAAATTTATTTCAATTGATATTAGATTGACATAAATTTCAGTTAATTCTAGATTATTATTAATCTATCTTATTATTAATGCCCCACAGTAACATTTTCAGAAAATAAGAAATTAATATATTAACTGCTTAATAAGTTTTTTGAAATACTAGTACTTATTTCTGTTTTTTTAGTGAAATAGAGATAAACTTAATAACATTTAGTTCAAAAACAACATAAAAAAGTTTTATTATAATTACTTTTATTTAAATTTAGCATCAAATGAAAAGTAGATAAATAAATTTTTGAGCAGGTTTTTTTATTTAATTTGACTTATCAGCAACATTTTCTTACACTGGTTGAAAATTTTCTTAGTTTGTTCTATATAAAAATCATTAAGTGATATAGTGAAAAAACAATTAGCACTTACAACATAACAATATTTGTCAAGATTGTAATTCAGTTAGCCTGTTAATGTTTTTATTATATAGTTTATAATATTACTTATTTCTTTCTATATATGCCAAACTAGAATAATAGTTACAACTAATCTAAAAAGAATAAAATGGTAACACAGAATAGATAGTATAAAAGATAACAGTTATATTAAAATATAAAAAAATAGTTTATTAATAAATATAAAAAGGTGTCTAATTTTTTCGTTATTACTCTATTTACTACTTTCACAGTATTTACTTGTTTTATAGTATACAAGAACTTTTTGCTAGGGATATACAAATTTTATGTACATCAATATAATTAAGAACATAAATATGTTAAAAAACAGTTATTGTACCTATCTCAACCAAAAAAACATACCTCTCAAAATCATTGAGGCTTTTTTGTTATTAGTTCTAAAATATGAAGAAATATCTAGTTTCTTACCAAAATGAAAAAGTCTGTTAGATACAAAAGATCAAATTTTAAAAAACGTCAGGTTTACAATTATTGATTTAACTTCTGAAATACAAACTCGTTATATGGAATAAAAACTAATGCTCTTTATAAATGTTTAATCATGGATGAAGGATCCTTTATAAAGCTTTGATTCTATCAAGTACATATGCTTAAGCTATTTTTTACAGATATTATATCAAGCATATATTATCAAACTCACCAAAAACTAGTCTGAAACTAAAATGAAATAAGAGAAAGTGTATACCACTTTAACATGACTGTCTAAAAGACAACGCAAGGCAAAATTAGCAAGAAAAATGATAAATCAAATCTGGTTATAATATATTTTTTTATATCTAAACATATGTATTGATACAAGAATATTGTTCCTTAGAAAAGCATTAATTGATATGTTTACATGTTGATAATTAACATCTAAGTCATTGAATTATTTTTGATAAAGAAATAAAATGTCTGGTAAACTAAGGGCTTGCCTTTTGTCTTTCTTCTAAAATTAATAAATATACTATTAGCATAGTAAAAAAGAAAGGGGAGGATTCCACAGTGGTAGAATATGGACCCTCTATCACGGCCTCCCCAAGTTCAATCCCAGTGATGAACTTTAAGTAGGGGACAATTATGACAGTGTTGGTTTTGCACAAAAATGCCCAAACTGAGATAGTGAATAGCAAAGGCGGTCCATGGAGTTCCAGGCCTATCATGTGCTGTTAAAATCTTGGGCTTTGTAGCTCGCTTTTTAGCCCTGAATTTCAACTGCACAGATTCATGAATCCTGGCATTGATTATCTGAATGTTGTTGATAGACTGGGGCAATAATAGTATGAAGACTATTATTAAGGTTGATTGCCCAAAAGCCACGTTGAGAGTATTGTCCAACGCTAGACAGGTGCTTCTTCCTCTTGAAAATATTTTGATCTGGTAGGGAACACTTTCCCTATTCCCTTCTTGCAGAGCCAAGCGGAGATTTTGATATTGCCAACCTAAGGACATCTGATCCTTGCACTCTTCTCTTAAGAGTAATGTTAAAACAAACAATGTTTAAACAACTTAAGCTAATATCAGTGTGAATCTAATTTTATTAGGGAATTATTTGGGGTTTTTATAGTTAGAATCAGCACACAACTTTTCAGCTGTCCAATGAGAATATTTGTGCTCCTATACTGGTTTTGACCCATAGTGTTAGGCACCAAATCTTGTCAGGTACCGTTGCCTTGGGTTTTCTAGGCAGTGTAATCCTTGGGCATTCAGCAGACTAAACAATTGGTATTAGGTACATGCAACTGATTGTTTTGGCCAATGACAATTCCACTTTTCCTCCGGCGTTCAAATGTTTTGGTATTTTCAGATGACTCCAATCCATTCCGTTCTGAATGATTCCATGTAATTTGACTATCAGGGATTATCCCAATATTGAATTATTGCTTAATTTCATTGAGGACGATGATTGACAAAATTATCATAAGTCAGCAGCCTCAAATGTCATCAGGGATGATTCCCAACGAAATTGTCATCTGTTGGCGGCCTCAAATATCATTGGGGATGATTCCCAACAAAATTGTCATCTGTCAGTGGCCTCAAAAATTATTGGGGATGATTCCTGACAAATTATCATATGCCAGAAGCCTCAATAATCATCAGGGATGATGCCCGACAATAATCATAGCCACCAACTTCTAATATCATTGGGTTTCCGCCCTACAATTTTCTCATCAGTCAGCCACTATTGCTGACCCTCTACATTTATAACATAATCATCAAATCTCATATTTGGTCAAAGGGCTGGACTATGTGATCATCTGCAATTCTGACATGTGCTATGCATGGAGGTTTCCATGTTTTATCCTCCTTTTCCGTTTTCTTCACTTCCCATAATAAGTGCAGTATCATTGTCAGATATTTTCCCCCTGGCTACAAGATAAGAATGTTGTGGGTCTAAATCAGCCAAGAAGGGGAAATGTCAGACATTTACTAATCCATGATAATGATAATGATTTAAATAATATTGAGGAAATTTGCCAAAAGACATTGGCCAATTCTGGGTGGAACCTAAGAATTGGGGTAACACTGGTTCAAATACCTTGCAGTCAATCAACACAAATTTTAGCAGTCAGATTACTCTGACTTTATGGCAGACTCTGGGGCATCCATCAGATGGATTCCCCCCAGCCCCTATCAGTCCCATTCAAGCACCTATGCGGGGACCACCCCTTTTATAGGTGTGGCAGGGGTCCTCAAATGTGCAATATTTTTTGCAAAAGTTTTTGGCTAAAATATATTAAGTCATTACCCCATGGGTACATCTTGCCCCAAGATTGTTCCCCATTCATCGTTTAGCCTAAGTGAAGCGAGTTTGCCAAGCTTTGCTAGGCTAACTTCACATAATTCCTATTTTGGACTAGTCTAAGCTATTCTGAACTTATAATTGAATTTCTCTCAAACCTCAATACAGTTAAATATTGAATGATCTGAGATTGAGAGTTTACTTTTTCCCTTATCCCCAGCAGAGTTAATAAAACTTTAAAAAACCTTAATTTACTAAGTTTTTGAAGTTTAAGTATTTTTATTATAATTGTGGTATCAATCCCCATAGTTGGATTTTGGTTGAATAATAACTAAGCGAGCATCTTCTGCACCCAAAATCCAACAAGTGGTGCTCACTACAGGGGTACCCGTATACCACCAAAAATGACTACTATTCCAAAACCAAGGCTGGCTGCATTAGAGAACCAACTAGCCAGTGTTTTGTCTTGCCTCAAAGGTTTGAGCAGGACTCTTCCCAAGGGCCTTATGAGTCCTCCCCTTTTATAAGTAAACCCACATCAAGACAAGTACACACCGGGTGAGACCAGTATCGCCTCCTACCTTTATGTTTATGAATCTGCAATGGAAGGGGAGACTGATCTTAAAAACAAAAGTATCCTTCCTTGCTTGAGTCAGAAGGCTCAAGAGAACATGATTCCTCAAATGACCACCCTTCTACCTGGGCGGAGGTCAAACAAGCGCTGATTGACGAGTTTGGCTTTAAACAGAGTTTACTACGGCAAAAACAGGCCTTTATATGCTTTAGGCTGAAAGATGGAGGATTGATCCCATCATTTGTTATACGATTCTATAGCAAAGCTCAACATCTGTTGCTGGTCAAACTGCTCCCTCTAGAAGATGCCATTACTGCTATTATGGCTATCTTGGCGTCTTACCCCCCTTTAGCAATGCATAACTCCGCAGTCAAGCACACCTTTCAAACTGTACAGGATATTTAAGAGGAATTGCTAGCAGTGGCTGACTTTATAAACCTGAACTTCTGCAAAAATCTCCAAAGCGGGAATCATCTCTGACCACATCAGCCTCTGATATGGCTAGATCCTTCTGTAATTCCGTTTCTGCAGAGCTACCACGTCAAAATACTCCTCCACCATGTGAGGATAGCCAGGAAATATTGGCAGTTATGGGCAGCGCTCCCATTCAGCTTCAGGATCAAAAGCTCATATGGCGAAGTCAGTTATCGCTTTGCCTGGTCCCCCTCTTGACAAGCAATTTACTAAGGTGACTAAAATATCACACCCACCTAAGCCGCTGCCTCAATCCCCTCAGCATCAACTCAGGCTGGCCCTAGTTCAAAATCTGTCGCTATGGGGCAGCCTAAGCAGGTCACTTCTATGGCAATAGTCAAAGCTATTAAACTTCTAACGCCTCCCCAAAATTTGGTACATATACTATGCTCCCTTCAAAAGTCAAAAGGGTAGATTAGAGCGACAAAGCCTTCACTTGTGAGGAGATTAAGCCTGATTCTCAGCTCTCTCTTATTAACTCGTTGTGGTGCATTGACAATTCCACTGACGACGAGTTGGAAGGGGGTGGTGAAGATTCAGGCTATTATGTTTTGGAGGCTCCAATGGAAGTGCAGGTTCTGAATAGGTTGAGGTCTGAACTAATTGATATAGCCATAATACCATGACGAACTTATCTTCAACAGCCGTTGAGGTTTTCAGAGGTGATCAATACTGCTAGTGATATGGACCAGCTTATTTGGACTTTGATCCAATCCATCCAGAAGGTGCATACCCTTCAATATAATAAAGGCAAATACCTTGTGATGGCTCAATGATTTGCCTCCACTCTCCGGTTGAAGGAGGTTCTCGCCCACCTACCTACTTTTGGTAACAACATAACAAAGTTAGAGGTTTTCATCAATAAGGTACGCGTTCTAGCCATCCTTGTTATGGGTGCTCCGGTGAATGTAGTCTCATCCAAGCTCATAAGTAAAATTAAGTTGGCGCCTTCTCTGGACTATTCACAAGAGTTTGGAACTTCAGGGCCTAACAATACTCGAGCTATTAGAGCCTCCTCTTCTCAACCCCTATGGATTGGGAAGCTCCTTTTGGATTCCCCGCTGTAGAATTAACCAAAAATGCATATGACCTACTCATTGGCATGCAGTTTATGATTGAGCATGACAGGATCATTAATATGAAACAGGGATTTATCTCTCTTCTAAATTATGAGGTTCCCCTAGTCTTCACAAGCAATGAGCCTAAGAAGAAGGAATATACATTCATAGTTGAGTTTCCTTCTTTCGCCCTCACCCTCATTTGTATCACATCAGACAGAAACACAAATAAGCTGCCTGACTCTGTGGATGGCTCCAAGTGAATTCCATTGTATGTGTCAGATGAGGTAGTAGTCAAAGAGTGTGAACAAAAGTGAAAGACACCAAAATTATTATGCAAATCCCCTGCTACCGCATCCTGCACTTAGTAAGGATTGATGGGATAAACTCTTTGGAACCTCAGTTGTTGCCAGGTATCCTAGACCCTACCAGAGACCTATCAATCTTCTGCTGGGGAACCTTACCAACAAGGATATGGTCATAAAGGATCATCAGGAGGTTGGAATAGCCCTGTTGATTACAATTGAAGACATTCACCAAGCCCATTGTATTGGCTCTATGCTGAATATGGGACTACCAACTGACCAAAGGATATTCGCTTTGCCCAACGTTCAGATTTCTGATGATCTAAGTCCCTCTGAACTTAATAAAGTTCATTCCTTACTGGAGTCATATAGTAATATTTTCGCCAAATCTGATACTGACTATGGGCATATGAAGGGCTGGTGCCACACCATTTTTGGTGATGCTAAGCCCATTTGATCTAAGCCTTATCAGAGATCAGAAGTTGAGGAGCTCCAGATGAGGACGGAGCTTAAACAGTTACTGGACGTGGGGCTACTGGTGCCTTATTAAAGTCCCTGGTCATTTACCCTATTGCTCATAAAAAAGAAGAATAGTGGACATTGAGTAGTTATGGACTACCGCAAAATGAAAACCCTCACCAAGAAGGACAGCTACCCAATCCCACGAATTTATGACGCTCTGTCCCAAATTTCTGGGTCTAAATTCTTTTCCACCATAGACTTGGCTAGCGGATGCTTGCAAATGGATCTTTCTCCATAAAACCAGGAAAAGTGTGCACTTATTTGCAGAGAGAGTCTCTTCCAACCTACCCAACTACCACAAGGGTTTTGCAATGCGCCCGCTTTCCAGCAAGCCATGGACCACATCTTACAGGATTAGAAGCCTAGTTGCATATATGTATATCCTGACAATATCATCATCTTCTCCCAAACCTTCAATGAGCACCTTTCTCATTTAAAGGAAGTTTTTCCATCATTTTCAGGCCTCTCACATTAAGCTGAAGCTTTCCAAATGTACATTCTTCCAAAAGAAGTTGGACTTCCTGGGCCACGCTATCTTTTCAGATGAGATCCAGTTTCAAAGATAAGGTTGAGGCAATATCCAAGATGTCTGCCCCAAGACCCTCAACGATATTCAGGTGTTTTTGGGCATGATGGGGTATTACCATCAATTCACTCAACTTTCGCTCAGTTCAGTGAGCCCCTCATATGACTTTTAACTAAAAACACCTCCTTTTCATTGAGGAGTGGAACAACAAGTTGCTTTTGAAATGCTAAAAAAGCTGCTGCAGCAACGGCCAATCCTGAGCCACCCTTATTATAGTAAACCCTTTATTCTGTTTACTGATGCTTCCAATTATGCGGTTGAAGCTATCTTAGCTCAACTGGATGAGTATGGGGTTGATCACCCCATTTCATATTTTAGCAAGATGCTCTCTAAGGCAGAACGCAACTATAGCGTCACTGAGAAGGAATGCCTGGCTGTCTTGCTTGCTGTTAGACATTACCGCCCTTTCATATATGGGACCACATTTAAAGTGTTTACTGACCACGCCTCTTTAAATTTTTACAGAATATGAATGATCCCAATGGGCGGTTGGCACGCTGGGCTTTGAAGCTCTGGAACTATGATATGACAATTGTACACCAAGCTGGGACGAGCCACATGAAAGTTGATGGGTTGACTCAGCTGCCCATCCTTCACTTAGATAATAGTGAAGCAGAGCGGCTACATGATTTCCTAATGACCCCTGATGCTTAGGAGGATGAGGAAGAACCATTCCAAAAGATGCTAGCTCAACATCCCCATAACACGAAGGTGGATAATGGGCATCTCTATAAGAAAGTAGGTGTGAACTGGTTACCCTACCTCTAACCCTCAGAGCAAGTACCTGTCATTATGGAGTCTCATGCCCTCCTAGGGCTTAGCGGAGTACAAAATCCTATGAATAGGTAAAAGAACGCTACTATTGGGAGGGAATCACGGATACCATCATCCAAGTCTTGGATGCTTGTCTGACATGCAAAAAGCAATCCAGCTCTAAAACCAAGTATCAATATCAACCTACACCCCTCAACAGCCTTTCCACACAATAAGTCTCAAATGTGGTTGGCCCTCTACCCCCAACTACAGGTGTAAATTATTATATATTGGTAGGTATTGATCACTTTACCAAATGGGTTGAGGCTGTAAATATCCCAGCTCAGATGGCAAAAGCCACATATACTTTACTCCACCAGTATTTTTACTTGACACGGTTGCCCTCAAGTTTTGCTATGTGATAATGGTAAAAACTTCACCTCCCAAGTGGTGAAGATTCTCGCAACTTCCATAACATGCAACGGCTCTTTTTTGTACCCCACAGCCTTCAAACAATGATACCGTGGAAAGACCCAATGGGATCCTGGTAACTATATTCTGGAAAATGGCCACTTCAGACCCCCTTCAATGGTATTAGTACTTACCCAGTGCCCTCATGGCCTACTGTATCAGTTACCACCGGATCCTTAAGATGCCTCCTTTCCATGTGTTGTATGGATGGGAACCTGGGGTGCCAGCATTATTGGCCAAAGACATTTTCACTGATAGGACAGATACTGAGCAAGCCACGAAGAAGTTGGATCAGCACATCATTCAGCTACAATCAGAGGCAATGAACAACTTGGCAAAGACTGTCACAAAAAATGGTCAAGCTGATAATGAGCTCTGTGCCCCTCTTTCTTCCTTCCTTCCAAGTATCTGACTTGGTGCTTTAATATCACAATCATATCACCCCTAGTAGGGAAAAACTCAGGTCCATTTGGGAAGGTCCTTTTGTAGTCACTTACAAGCAAGGAGAGGAGTACTCCATAAAATCCTTTGCTACCAGAGTTACTATAAATTAAGTCTATAACCAATTATTATGGGCCTATTCTCACACCAACATTCTTGAGGGGGTGATGTTGGACATTTGCCCTCCCAGATACAAGACAAGAAAGCTATGGGTCCAAATCAGCTGTTAAGGGGAAATGTTAGACATATACTAATCCACAATAATGATAACTTTTTTAATAATAAGGAAATTAGCCAAAAAACCCTGTCTGATTCTCGGTGGAACCCTGAAAATTGGGAAAACTTTAGTTCAAATACCTCACTGGCAATCAACACTAATTTTAGCAGTCAGATTACTCTGACTTTGTGGTGGACTCTGGGGATCCATCAGATAAATCTCCCCCAGCCCCTAACAGTACCATTCATGCACCTATGCGGGGACCACTCCATTCTATAGGCGTGGCAGGGGTCCTCAAATGTGCAATATTTTTTGCAAAAGTTTTTGGCTAAAATATATTAAGTCATTACCCCATGGGTACATCTTGCCCCAAAATAGTTCCCCATTCATTGTTCAGCCTAAGTGAAGCCAATTTGCCAAGCTTTGCTAGGCTAACTTCACATAATTCCTGTTTGGTCTAGTCTAAGCTATTCTGAACTTATAATTGAAACTCTCTCAAACCTCAATACAATTAAATATTAAATGATCCAATATTGAGAGTTTGCTTTTTCCCTTATCCCCAGCAGTGTTAATAAAACTTTAAAAAACCCTAATTTCCTAAGTTTTTGAAGTTTAAGTATTTTTATTATAATTGTGGTATCAATCCACCAGTGTTGGATTTCAGTGGAATAAGCACCAACTGAGCATCTTTTGCACCCTAAATCTAACAATCATCCACAGGTTGGCCCACCTTAAATAAAGATTTAGAAAAAAAATTAAAAAATTTAACATAAAAAAAGAATGTTAAATTTAATTTTACTTTAAAGTACTTACCTGCATTTAGATATATATATTTAATAAGAAGAAACTAAACTAAACATAAAAACCTTTAGTAATATGTAGTAACTATATGAAAAATTAATAGAGAACCTTTTTTGAAGGCAAACGTCACAAATGCTAATTAAAAATAATATGAAAAGTGTTATCTAGCATTAATTTTTAAATTATATTAAGGAATTAAATCATATATGCAACAAATGCTGATGAGCTACAGAAAATATAATATAATGAATTCAACTGCTTTTTTAGAGATAAACCCACCATACTTTATGATTAAAGTAAGAAATAAAAAATTAATATTATTACTTATAATAATAAATATATTTAACGTTAATCAGGTATCATAATGCGCTATGTTCTGAAACTAGCAATGTATATAATATATCATTGATAAGAAAGTAAGGTTGATATGTATTATTTATGTTTATTATAGAGAGATTTTTAATTAATTTTCATCCTAGCTATCAGTGGTATCTTATAAATTATAATAATACTTAGTTGCTTAGTTGAATCTTTTCCTCAAAATTAAATATAGATTCCCACTCAATTTATGATTTCTATAAAACTTATGATACTTATTATTGGTTCCTGTGGTAAGACAAAAATAATCATTCCTTATATGATCTTGAGAGCTACTATTGCCCCTCACAATGCAGTTTTCTTCTGGTTAGGGCAGAAATATAATATGTATGTGCTAAGAAGATAGTAATCCATGTGGAGTCATGCACCATGCCTCAGTCCAGCCAAGAAAATTAGTAAAGAAAGATCATGTAATCATGGCCTATCAGTTCATGGTAGGAAGGTTTTACCCTCAGTATTGGGACTTGTACTCCATTCCTATATTTTCATTTTCACTTCCTACTCTAAATTGGGTGATATTTGTCCCAAGTTTTTCACCTCAAATAAATATATAATTTTAAGATATTTTTATTGGTAAAAGATTATTCATATTTATTTATATATCATTAGCTTACAATTCTAGGTTTGGCGAAATATATCCAAGTAAAAAAAAGTTTTAATTTGACAATTCTTAGTCTGTTCATGAAAATTTACTTTGACTTAAATAAATGGTATGAGAAAAAAAAATGAGATAACAAAATTTGTTTTTTAGAAAGGAAAAAAAGTACATGTTGTAATTAATATTGGTTCTCTTTATTGTAAAAAATCCAAATTTGATAGTGAAAACATGATATATTTTATCACATTATATAAATCTTATCACAAAAATAAATAATAAGCATATCAGTTATATATTGTGTCAAGAGATTTGAACCAGATGGATCCTTCTGATAGTATCAAAATTAGGGGTGTTGGTTAGTCAGGCATGATTGACAACTAATTACCTAGTTCAATAAAAATTAATGGTATAAATATTAATTTGAGTTTAGGTTTGGCAGAATCTTTATCTGCTGCCAAAATGCCAATTTGAGAATCTTTGTTGGAGTAACTGGCGTTAAGCCAATAATCTGTCACAAATTGTCTGAAAATGGTTCTGCCAACTAATTTAAAGCACTGATGACTCATTGTCAGGAAAACAGAAAGTGAGAATTAGACTGGCCTGCCAGCCCAGATGCCAGAGCACCCAAATGGCAAACCAGAATGCTGAAGTCACTGCTGCTGGTTTGATGGATATGGAACTGGAAAGTAATCTCACCAAGAACTGTTGGTGAGCCAGAATTTCATATAGGCACATAAAAAATACCAGATGTGTATTGCTGTTAACCCCAAGGGGCGTGTGAGGGTCATCAGAAAAGGTGGTTTAATTTTTTTCATGAAAACAAAATTTTAGGAAGGGATTTTTTTAAAATAAAAATTAGGAAAGAAAAATTGACCAAAAATCCTCTCAGTGTGATGTGACTGATTAAATAATGGTCAATTTAGAGGGGAAACAAGCCAAGATCAGGTCCCACAAGTTCACCTAACCAGAAAATTGTTTGGGAATGGGGAACATATAATTTAACTGGGAATCAACATTGAAGAATTTGGCAGCAGGCCGAGTCACTATTGGTTTGACCTCAAACATCCAAACTGAGGCTCGGATACATTTCCAATGGTTGGCATGATGGCGTTTAACCTGATGAGCAGTGGGAATCCCCCAAGGCCACCCCATGTAGGGGCGGGCCCATTTGGTTAGGAATGGGTTTGGGACGCCCAACCTGCCCATGCCCAGTCGCTGGGCTGTTCATTTGGTCTGAGGCATTGCATCAGGTGCAATGCCCATTTTCTAGCTGGGAGCTTTGAACCCTCGTTGATGGTGTCCAATGCTGTTACCTGCCCATTGGGGATCATCCCCAACAATTTTGAGGGGGGTTGATTTTTTGATCATAGCATTAGCTGAATCAAAACTGTCAGGCATTCTGGCTGATGGGGCAGTCTTCATCCCTTTCCAACTACATGGAATCCAACTATCAGGCTGATTCCCACTCAATTTCAGGTCAATAAATTTAATTTTGGCAATCTCAGTGCAGATTTCCCCAATTAACTGTACCAGTTCCGCTGAGGTGAGTGTGGGCACCAGGGGAGGAATTTGAAGTGGAAAAGCTGTTACCCAGCGCTTGTCTACCATGTGGGTGAGGTCGCCCTGGGTAACAAGGAGTACAGCTACCCTCTTTGATACCTTCTTACTTGGGAATGAGAAAAGGACCCAAATAATGTCCAGGGGACGTTCCTCAGGACTTACATTACCCTTTCCTTTTTCCAAAGGAAGGGCACCATCACCAGGGAACTTCACAAGGGCCACATTTTTATGCGCCTTGGGTAACTTGATCACCATTACCATTGAAGTTTTTTGGGGAGGGCGGGGAGCATTGGGGTGGGATTTGTGAAACACTTTAACCAATTCCATACAGTTTGCACAATAGTGAACCATGACCCAACTGTTCTCATAAGCTGGATAACCTTTCCAAGCCATGAGATATTGAATGGACTGTCAGGACTTGCAGGATGCCAGAATATTCTCCACCTCAGCCTCTTCCACATCCTCAATGATGATCAGTTCCAGTTCCATGAGAACCATACCCTTGAAAGGCAACAGCTGGGAAATGTGGAAGATGGGATGCTGTTTCCAGTGAGCTGAAAGCTTCAACCAGAACGCACCATTACCCAAGACTTCTTCCACAAAATGGGGACCCAAACGCTTACTTTCAAATTTATGGGAAGGAGCTTGAATTTGTAAATGGCGGGTATCAAGCATAACATAGGAGCCCACTGTTATATTGTGACCTGGGAGCTTCTTACAATCTGTGAACTGCTTGTAATCATCAATAGCTTTGGTGAGGTGTTCCTGCACCAAGGATTGAGTTGACCTAATATGTTAGCATGATCCTCGGCAGCTTAAACCTCAGGCTGCAAGTAAGGCCTGACTGAAAATGAAGGGCTATACTCCAACGTCGCTTTGTAGGGCAAAAACCCCATATATGCATGCATTCCATTGTTATAAGCAAATTGAGTGAGGGGAAGGTCGTTGGCCCAAGTGTCCTGTGCAGCCACAGTATAGCAATGCAGGTACTGTTCAAGGACTTGGTTAACTCGCTCAGTCTGTACTTCAGACTGGGGATGGTACGCTGTGGAATGGCAGGGGAATATTTTGAGGATAGATAGGAGTTCACTCCAAAACCACGCCATGAACTATGAACCACATTCGCTGATGATCTCCTGTGGGAGACCAAACATTGAGAACAAATGACGTACATAAAGGCGGGAAGTCTCCTATGATGTAATCACAGAATTGTATGGAATAAGGAGGGAAATTTTAGTGAAATGATTCACCACCATCGCCACTGTTAACCTGTTAGAGCAGGGGAGTTTGACAATAAAGTACACGGACACCAACGTCCATGGTCCCTCCGCCTGCTGTAAGAGGTGTAAAAGACTATTTCTGCTAGAGCGGTCCAACTTAGCCTGAGCACAAGTAACACAGTCAGCGATCCAGGCCGTAACTTCTTTTGTTAAACCTGCCCAGGGTGTAGGTCCATTTGATCAAGTTGATGCATTTCTTATTACTGGGATGACCAACCGTGGGGGGATCGTGATGTGCGCGGAAAACTTCCATTCTAAAGGAGGGGGAACCAAACGCGTGACTGAAAATAAGTTAAGTCCTTCTACAATGAGTATAGAGAATGTTTATGCTTCTGGTGAGGTAACTGCTCAACTAGCGCCACGCCTTCAGGGCAGGCCATTTGACTGGCTAAGACCTGAGTAACTAATGGAGCATTGGGGGCCAGAGCAATGGAAAAAATGACAGGGGAATAATTGACAGGAATTGGGTGGCAGGAACCACGGTAACGAGATTCACTTACTCCAGATTCGCGGAACAGTGGGTGGGGCTGCAGCTGAGGAAATCAGGAAGAACGTTGAGTGCACCTTTTATAAATTTGTATTTGAAATTAAAACTGCACAAGTCCCAATAAGTATGGGCTTGCCAATGCACCAATTTTTGGGTTTTGCAAAAGTACAAGAGAGCCTGGTGGTCTGTGCGGACCATTAACTCATGTTGAGCACCCTGTAACAGATACCTTCAATTAATTAATGCCCATGCAATGGCTGCCAACTCCTTGTCATAAATGGCCCAGGACTGCTCCATAGAGATGAACTTTTGGGAAAAATAGGTGACTGGGTGTTCCAAGCCATTGTGCTCCTGGAGCAACACCACCCCACAGCTACTGACAAGGCGTCACATGCAACAATATACGGCTTGGTTGTATTGGCATGTTTCAAAATTGGAGGGGACACGAATACCTCCTTAATTGATTCAAACGCCTGTTGGCATTTGGGCATCCAGTAAAATGGTACGTTTTTCCCTGTAAGGGGGTGGAGTGGGGCAGCAAGCTGGGAAAGTGCTGGGGAAATTTTTTTAAGAAAATGATGGTTCCCAAGAAACTCCGTAGTTGTTTCTGGGTAGTTGGGGTTGGCCATTCCTGGATGGCATCCAACTTATTGGGAGGGATTGCGTAACCATCTTTAAGGACAGGTTCCAGAGGAAGGTAACCTCCTCCTTATAGAACTTGCACTTGGAAGGCTTGACAAATTAGCCTGCCTTATGCAAGGTAGCCACAACTGCTTCCAAGTCAGCTGCATGTTGTTCAAGAGTCGGGGAGTGAACCAGAATGTCATCCATATATGCAACTGCGCAGGTAAACCGGAGGTCACCCAGTAAATTGTTGATAATGTATTGCAACATAGCTGGAGCATTCTTCAGTCCAAAGGACATTACACAGAATTGGAAAATGCCGCACTTTGTCTGGATTGCTGTTTCCATTCTTGCCCTTTCATTTTCTGAATTTGGTTAAACGCATTAACCAGATCCAGCTTAGAGAACAAACAGGATTTAGCGATTGCCTGACTAATCATCTGCTCCAGAGGCAAGGGGTAGGGATCAGAAACCATTACTTTATTGTTTAAGTGGCTGTAATCCACGCAGGGACAGAGAGAATCATTTTTTTAGCAAAGACAATGGGAGACGTGACTGGTGATGTCTTATTGAACAACCACCCCTTTTTCAACATATCGTCCAACCAAGTGTTGAGCGCAGCCTCCTCCTCTGCTGTGTGGGGATACAACGGGCAGTTGATATTCATCAACTCCACCGTCGTACAAAATTCACAGTCAAATCTGGTGTGAGGAGGCAGATGATACGCCTTTTCATAAATCAAAAAATGCTTTGATAGTGCATCAAACTTTCTGAAAAATTAGACGGTATGCCTGTAGGAGAGATGAGGGAAATGATAGAACCGCGACCTTAAGCTTTCCTAAGAGTGTCAATTAGGGGAATTCAACCTCCAGTTGATCATTAGCAAATGACAGCATGTTAGATTCCAGGTGGAACTTGACATGTTGCCAGCGCCACCATCCCACTCTTAAGATCACTGAAAACACCAAGTTTGGCATAGCAGAAAAGCGGTCGCAGAAGCTGAACTGGTGTATTGATAATGTGACTCGTTTTCAAACCCAGTATGAGGTTTGGGAGGCTGACAATGCAACCATCACTGAAGGGCCTGCATCCAGGTCAAGTTCCAATTGCTGGGCCAGTTCTACACTCATAAAATTACCCACAGCTAGAACTTTTCTTTCTCGTTGCAAACACTTTTGCAACCTATTCAATTCAAAACTAAATCTAGTTTGATAATCTCACAGAGGAGATTAGTCTGCGCCCATGTCTGGGAGCAGTTGGGCAAGCAAAGCAAGAGGAGCAGGCAGAAGGCCCGCGGCCTCCAATGTTCGAAAACGCCCCAGAGAATCCGGTGGAATAGACAAAAATCTCAAAAAACCGGCGGTCACAATTTCCCCAGAGATACTCGCGTGGCAAGCACGATGCAACCAGTACATCAACAGGCCACACTCCCAGCCACTTTTGTCAGTGGAATTCGGAGTACATGTGTATCTGGACATCCAAAAAATGGCCTTATGGGAAAAATTTTGTGAAGATGTACACAAAATTTTCCTGACCGCGGTGTACGTTGCACCTCACTCCATGTCATGCAGTTGGCTGGACCTAGGTTTCAAAAGCAAAATAGCAGCAGATGAGGCTGCAGCGGTGCACATAGTGGTTGACCTCCCCGAAGGGCAACAGGTCGTCGAAACCAAATGCACCAGATGGACAAAATCAAACCAAATTTTCCTCACATTTGACTTTTTGCCTACTACAGTAAAACGTGACTTTTTGGAGCAACAACTGAAAGATGGTCTCACCATATATGGCGAAATACAATCTTTCAAAATGCAACGTTTCACACTGATGCCACACCTGTGCACTGGCAAAGCCATCGCAGTTCTGACCCCAACTGAGGAGATCATGAAGGACCTAACCCAGATCCCACACTCCACATTTATTGACATCGCAGGGCATACCACCCACCCATTCCAGGTAACTGTGGACAGCGCGCCCCCATTTGCACCCACTGTGATGTGTTCAGCCATAAGGCGCATGTATGCCCCATCAAGGAGGGTGTCACATTCCAAGAGCACCCCTCAGCGGCCATGGCCAGTGGAGAGGCGCACTACGAACCAACCGCAAGCACCAAGGAGGCTTTCCCATGGGGAGCACAAGGCTGCTACCTATTGGTAAAGCCCATCTCCCCGCAGGAGCAGAAGAAGGCTAATCAGGCCCATAGGGCCACGGCCAAGGAAGCGGCCAAGGCCACCACCACCATCCCGCACTCACAACGCCAGGAGGACATGGAGACAATCGCGGTGGAAGCAACTTAGGAATCCACCACCCAATCAGATTGGGAAGCCCATGCTGAGCGGGCCACTCAATCTGAGGATCTGATGGGAGATTCAATCTCACTAATTGCTGCACCCAAGCTCTGGTCAAAACTGACTTGGGACCTATCCCAAATGAAAATTTTTTTGACCCGCTCGACAGTGCACCAAACTTATCCGCACCACAAAAAATTTGTCTGACATCGGGAAAACAAAAAGTGAAGGCCAAAGCCAATGCAACTCTTTCTGCAAAAATTAACAAAAACCCCAATACCATTGCTGCTAACACCTGCGCTGCTGTGAAAGCCTGTGGGAACCTTGAAGAGGCTGGTGGGCCTGGGGGCCCACCCCTCACACCTAAGGTGCGATGGGGGAAACCTTCACTCTAGGGACGCTGAATATCGCTGGACTCAAGGCCTCCCCATCCTGGGCTAGGAAACTGAGTTTTTTACAACACAATTTACCTGTGGATATCCTGGCCATCCAGGAGTCCCACTGTCCACAAGGTTCCAAGGAAGCTTAGAAAACAATGCTCCTCCCATCCATATCCTTTTGGTCGAAGCACTGTGGGGTGCTAATTTGGAAAAATAATTTTTTCAAATTCACATCCTCAGAAACATTCCTAAATGGCCGAGTGCTCGTTGTCACCTTCTTGTGGGCTGACATTGCACATGCAATCGTCAACATCTATGCCCCAAACAGTGCACATGAGCGTCAGGAATTTTTCTCATTGGTCAAATCCCTCCCGCTACCCCCTGATTCTTTCCTAGTTGGTGACATGAACTGTTGGCTAACCTCACCAATGGACCGGTGGCCGCCCTCACCCCATGCCCCACAGGGTCTCGTAGAACTACGCGTTCTAAAAGCCACCCTTGGGCTAATAGATGCGCTGCTGTGACATGCCCCACTGCTCAAAAACATGATGCATCCCCACGTCCACAACGGCCAATTAAGGTCCATGACCCGCATTGACCTTATTCTAATGCTGGTAAAATTTCAACCTCACATCTCCCACTTCAAAACAACAAAAAAGGAATTCTCTGACCACCAACTGGTCTCGATAACCTACCACTTACCTGTCACAGTTGCAAAGGCCCCACATTGGTAAAAAATCCGCCCTCCCGAGCTCACGTCACCAGGATTTTCCACATGGGTGGAAGAGGCAACTTTGGCAAAATCATTTGTTGCACCGTTTTGTGCGGACCCTATTTCCACATGGGAAACTTTCAAAGAGGACACCATCCGCCACTATTGCCATCTCTCCTCCAGATGCTCACGAGCCACTTTGGCGGTTATCTCATGCGCTCTGGCGGAATTGGCCCACTTAGAGTCCAACATTCCAGCCACAGGATACAGCCCTGCATGGGGCTGGAAGTGGGCGGAGGCAGCCGCCCACCTCAACGCACTTGAAAGGCAACACAAACATCAGGTTTGTGTCCAATACAGGGCTACACGCATCACTAAAGGTGACAATTGCACCACATACTTCTTTAAAAAATTTTTGCACCATGCCAGAGTGTGGCCTGCACACAGGTGCGAAGATTGGATAATTCCATTGTGGACACACCGGCCAAAGTGGCAATTGAAACACAAAAATATTACTCCAAGTTATAGTGAGCTGAACTAATTCAGCTGGCTGAAATGGCGGAATTTCTCAACCGAGCTCATATCTGCACCATTTTCTGATACCCAGAAATAATGAATTTAATTACTCTGAATGAATTATGGACAGCCATTCGCGGTGCGCCAAACCGAAAATGCCCAGGCCCAGATGGCATTCCATATGAGTTCTACAAAAAATATTTCAAATAAATATCCCCATTGCTGCTAGCCTCACTTAACCAAAGCCTGTTGGAAACGCGCCTCCTACCAGGAGGACATGAGGCCTTTACTGTCACACTCTTCAAGAAAGGGGATAAGCTTGACTTAGCCAACTGGCGCCCCATGTCTCTAACAAACACAGACACCAAAATTTTAACAAAAATCATGGCTAACCGTTTAGGGACTGTAGCATCTGCCACCATCTCCCCAGAACAATTCGGTTTCATCCCCAGAAGGTAGATTTGGGATAACGTGCACTCTGTATCTTTGTATGTCAGTCCACAGCCTCTGGGGCACTTGTATTCTTGGACCAACAAAAGGCCTATGATAGAGTAAACTGGGAATACCTTAGGGCCTGCCTCCATCAATTCCGCCTACCCCCGCTTCATAAACTGGGTGATGCTGCTCACGGAATCTGTGACAATGGCAGTGCGTGGCCCAGGCTTCCTAACGGAAGTAGTCCGCCCTCAAAGGGGCCTGCGACAAGGGGACCCCCTCAGCCCACTCTTATACAACTTCAGCCTTGACCCACTACTGCGAAATGTGAATGCCCAACTCACTGGAGTCCACGTTCCAGGTCAAGCCCCAGTCAAGATAATGGCATTTGCAGATGATTGTGTGGTGGGGTGTTTAATAATCAAGATGCACGCGAGCTTGAAGCTCTCATCCAGGAGTATTCCCGGGTAAGCAACGCGGCACTGAACGCTTCCAAAACTGAAATCATCCTCCTTGGTCGGTTTCAGAACTGCTGGACCCCAGCAATTAGTTCCCAACCCGGCCCATCTGCTCGCCCATGTCCACGCCTTACTAACTCAACACACACCGCTCCACTGGTGCTCCCCTTCGTGCCACGTCCTACCATAGGACCAGTGCGCCATCTGGGCGTGTGGATGGAGGCAGGCGGATATGCGTCAGCAGTAATGGAGTGCCATATACTGGACAACGTGACGAAGCAAATCGCCTCTCTCAGAGCCCACCCTACTACCCTCACTGGCAGGGTTGTTTTAGCCAACTCTATGCTCCTATCCAAAGTCTGGTTTGGAGCCCACGCCATCCCCTTCTCCCCAAGCTTCTTCAAATCCCTGTATGCTTTGCTGCAAGGATGGCTTTGGTCAGGCCGCCCTCCACCAGTACGGCTAGAGGTCATGTTTGGCCCTCATCATCAAGGTGGCATGGGCCTGCTTGACTTCAAAGCCCATGCTGCCAAGATCCTGGGCACCTGGATCGCGGCCATCACCGCTCCTACACTCCCATCCCAACACTGGTCCCGCGCAGCCTGCTCCAACTTCTCCCGAGCCTTGGGCCTCAACAATCCATCAAACCCCCACTCCCTGATGAAATACCTCGCATCACACACATCGGCCACAGGTCCTCACGGGACTAAAACCCACTACAAACAAATCCTACTCTCCATGCGAAGCGCAGAGTGGAGAATTCGTATTAGTGAACATACAACCCAAAGAGGCCGCCCCTCTCCTCAGTTCACACAAGAGGTACAGGGGCAACCCATCCATGATGGCGTGATCCCCATTCGACCCCATGTCCTATCCAGGGTGGACTACCTGGACATGATGGACATCCCTTATTCCACTGAGACCCAAAAGACTATCTGGAGATACGCACACCATCCTCTGTTGCAGCCTCAAGTCCGCTCCCATGTGTGGCGCTGCCTGAGGCGGGTGTATCGTACAGCTGAGCGCTCTAACGCTTTACACTCATCCTGTGTCGTGTGTGGCCAGTATGGTACGCTGTTCCACCGCCTGGAGAAGTGCCCCACCTCTAAAGTGATATGGCGCGAAGTCCAACGTCTACTGGGCCAGGATCAAACGCATCCCTTCAGTCTGTCAAGAGATATGTTTGCTTCATCAATGGCCTCCCCCCTTCCACCCTCCCTCCGTGCTCTGGTGGTTGCAATCGCCATGTGGACTATCCACACGAATGTCTTGGATGCCATCGCTGGCTCCATCCCCACCCTCCCAGAAGCTGTCCACAGATTCCGGTCTCATTTGGTGGACCACTTTCAAGCGTGGATGTTTGGATACCTCCCACCGCGTTGCTGACAGCTGGTCTCCTCCTGGTTCCCAGTCTGGTTTATCAAATCAGACCCCTTCCTCCACACATGCTCAATAGTGGCTACGGCCCCTTCACATGTTCCCTCCCCCTCCACATAAGTGGCGTTCCCGCTGGCAACAAGAGATAGCATCGCTTCTCTGAGGTGCCTCCCCTTGTACTAAGTTTATCTTTCCTGAGTCATATTCGGAAGTGTCCGTCCCATGGTTGACCTTCCCCGCAATAAATTCAAAATTACCCACAGCTTCGGTGTCCACCAGGGCCTCAAAGGAGACGTGATGGGACCCAACACTAATCTTCATGGGCAATAAGAAGTAAATGAAGTTCTCTTTATTGGTAGTTGTGAATAAATCCAGTGATACTAAAGAGATGGTAGTGGGGTCAGGGGAAACTGCTAGGCTCTTATGGGGGTAAACCCGTTGCAAGTCAGGATATAGATCCTACTGACATGGGCAGAATAGCCGCGGCAACTATGGGGTATGTATTTGAAGTTTTTAGTGGAACTGGACTATTGTAGAAAGGGAAAATCTTCTTCAAAACCTGGTTTAGTTGAAAAGGGGGGGCCATTGCTGTGCCAATATCTATGAGAGAGGTGGAAATGGTTAAAAATAATGGTTGTTCAATTATGTCAGGCAAACAGCAAGTGAGAATTAGATAGGCCTGCCAGCCCAGATGCCAGAGCACCCAAATGGCAAACCAGAATGCCAAAGGCACTGCTGCTGGTTTGATGGATATGGAACTGGAAAGGAATCTCACCAAGAACTGCTGGTGAGCCAGAATCTCATATAGGCACATAGTAATATACCAGATGTGTATTGCTGTTAACCCTGAGGGGTGTGTGAGGGTCAGCGGAAAAGGAAGTTTAATTTCTGATATGAAAACAAAATTTTAGGAAGGGATTTTTTTAAAATAAAAATTAGGAAAGAAAAATTAACCAAAAATCCTCTCAGTGTGATGTGACTGATTAAATAGTGGTCAATATAGAGGGGAACTAAGTTGGGATTGGGTCCCACATAATTTGACTAAATGGCAAATTGTTTGGGAATGGGGAACAAATAATTTAACTGGGAATCAACATTGAAGAATTTGGCAGCAGGCTGAGTCACTGTCAGTTTGATCTCAAATGTCTGAATTGAGGCTCAAATATGTTTTCAATGGTTGGCACAATGGTGTTTAACCTGACGAGCAGCGGGAATCCCCCAAGGCCACCCCACGTAGGGGTGGGACCATTTGGTTGAGAATGGGTTGGGACGCTCAACCTGCCCATGCCCAGTCACTGGGCTGTTCATTTGGTCTGAGGCATTTCATCAGGCGCAATGCCCATTTTCTGGCTGGGAGCTTTGAACTCTCATTGATGGTGTCTGATGCTGTTACCTGCCCTTTGGGGATAATCCCTGATGATTTTGAGGGGGGGTTGATTTTTTAATCATAGCATTAGCCAAATTAAAACCGTCAGGCATTCTGTATGATGGGGCAGTCTTCATCCCTTTCTGACTAAATGGAATCTGACTATTGGGCTGACTCCCACTCAATTTCAGGTCGATCAATTTCATTTCAGTGATCTTGGCGCAGATTTCCCTGATTAACTGTACCAGTTCTGCTGAGGTGAGTGTGGGCACTGGGGGAGGAATTCGAAGAAGAAGAGCTGTTACCCAGTACTCGTCTACCATGTGGGCGAGGTCGTTCTGGGTAATGAGGTAACAGCCAACCTCTTTGACACCTTTTTACTCAGGAACGGGAAAAGGGCCAGATCAACAGCCAGGGGACGCTCCCCAGGACTTACACTCATGCTAAGAATGCTCAAAGTTCTTTTAAATATGAAATAATATAAGCTTAATTGTTGACTCATGCTGAGGATGCGTTGCCTAATTTAATAATTTAGTGATCATATGAGCGGATTAGGAGGGAATCACTATGATGAATGAAGTGACAATCTGATAGAGTTTTGGCATCAAGTGGCTGATGGTTTTGCTGGTATTGATTAGCCAATGAATATTTGGGTGCAGTAGCCCAGAAGTAGTATAGATAGTCATTCATTCCCTCCAAATAAACATCTTTCTTTCGCCATCTTTTACTATTTGTTTAAAGTAGCAAGAGCCACTAGAGTAGGGAAGAAGGGACAGGAAATCCCCAATAGGCGCAGGTGATAGTGCCTGGAGTGGTCAGCGCTTCCAGCTCCCATGCCTCCTCCCTATGAGCAACTTTTAGGAACCTGGCCAGCTGGCTACCAGAGGATGCAACAACTGGCCGCCAACCTTGCAGGGTGCAATGCAGGAGTGCCATAGCCATTCAAGGTAGGGGATGGACGGTTTTTTGGGGCATGCCCAGATGGGTTGGTGAAGGGTTGCAAGGGTGGGGCAGCGTGGGAGTGCCTGAGATGCTTAGGATGGGGGCAGGACTCGCTAGGGCACATGCTGAGGACACCTGGGGCTAAGGCGAAGTCGTTGGTGATTAGTTGGTGGGTTGGACGCGGACTTTTAGGGGTTGGTACGCCAATGAAGGTAAAAAAGCAAAGGGCCAACCAGTCTTCATAATGGCTGGCCTAGCACTAGTGGAGCCCACAGTTGATTTTATAACATCTTGGAAACAGTTTATAGTGTTCATACATTAGACCAGCAACCATCTTAAATTAAAACTTAGGTCTTTTTTTAGCACTTGTGGTGCCCAACCCAAAAGGGGGAGACACTACGCATATAAAACTTGGTGCTCAATTATTTATTTTATCTTTACGTTTAAATAACCCCTTTGTGATATATACTCAAATTGTAAACGTTTAAAGGGAATCAATTCTGAGATTTAAAATTATTAAACTATAAATATTAATTGCTCACCTTTTATTTACGTGATAATTTTTAAATACATCATTCTACCTAGTTGATACAGTAAGCCCTCAGTAGATAAAAATATATGGGCAATCATATCCACTTGAGTCATCAATATAGCTCTTTTAGTACCTTGTAATTGTTTAATATGTGTGTTCACGTATCAATTTTGGTATAAAACCAAAAACTTTGAAAAAATAAAAACGTATTTAGTTTTTAGTATCAATTTGGGGTTTTCTCTTTATTAAGATATATGAAAATATATAAGTACCATAGATTACATGACCATTTTTCTCCTAGAGTTTAAAAGTTTTTTCTAGAATTAAGTGATTCTTCAAAGTCTACAATAGCAGTCTTGAAATTTATAAAGAAATGAACTCAAGTGCCATTGGCATAGATTATACTATATAGGAAGGAATGACTATAATGAACCATATATATTTACATAACAAGACCAATGAAGAGACTAAATTTTAGTGTTTAGACCAAGTATTATTATTTGAATGACAAATATTTCTTTCCACTCAGCATCACTTTCAGTAACAATTTATTATAAAAGAAAAGTAAAATTTACAACTCTGAGTTCCCGCCACTTACCTCAACCTAATGCCCTTGGTCCTTCTGCCAGCTGCTTAGTGTGGGGAAGTGACAAAACCCCTTAGCATTTTCCGTCCAGATGTGAACATGTTTTAAATGGGTCATCCTGTCCTCCTAAGTCCTTAATGATTTGTTACTCTTAAGGATCTCAACCTCCGCCTTGCATGTCCCAGGCAGTGCCTCAAAGCCCCCTGGTGCTCCCATGGAACAAATTACATTTTGGCCTTAAGGTCAAATATGGGAAATTGTTATCATATGCAGATATAGCCATTAACAAATTAGCTCAGGTGTGATGAAACCCACCGGCTTCATTGACTTGCACCCCTATTAGGTGTATTTAAACTTAGCTTTACTCGTGAAGCTGACACTTCAACTGCAGCAACTGTGCCCCTGGTGTCCAGAGCATCATGCTACCAATACTCAAACCCAGATACCATCAGGCACCACTATGATGGTTCAGTTTGCTGGTTTGCCAACTCACCTTCCCTCAGATGTGCTTCATAAGAAGATAAAGGCTGGTTTGGCCACCTGCAACTCTGAAACCATCCTTCAGTTTGTGGTCCTTAATGGGGCCACACGTCTAGTAGGGCCTCAGAAATTTGTCACAATATAACCCAACAAAAATAAAAAGTCCCTCTCAATTCCCCCTTATGCCATAATACCTTCTGCCTCCAACCACCTGTTCTGGACCAATGTGGAGGGTGGGCGGACTATTTGTACAGCCTTTTTGAGTTAGATCACTAAAAAGAAAAGTGTCCCTCCCTTATGGATTCTGCTGAATCTAAGACTACCTCCACTGGTAACCAACATTCTGTCAACCCTGCAACATCTTCTGTCTGTGGTACCGTACTAAAACACCTCAACCAAATCCTGCTGCTGCATCTGGGTCCTTCGCTAGTCATTCAGTCTCCTCCTCAGCCTGAAACTGCAACCACCCCAGCCAATAAGGAAGCATCTTGGCCTACAGTTTAATCCCAAGCTTCTTCATATTTGCCAGATAAGCCTCATACTTATGTCAATTCCCAATCCTGTTCAACCAGACTCCTTAGGGCTTATTAACTGAGTTATCTAATTAGGTGAATCTCATAAAAACATAAAATCTCAAACTCAAACTATTTTTACATGCTGGATATGATGCCCAATTTCCCCCTCATTTCTATTCCCCAGACAAACACCTCTCTGTTCCACAGTGACCACCAGATTTTTGTTGGAGCAGCTGTCCCGCCCAACTGTCATCCCCTCAACTAAGCTTTCACTAAGTCAGTGGTGATGCTTACAAAGGTATCTCTCCTCCCACTATTCTATCAACATTAGCCCCTCTGGACAGATGCAACCTTTAAAATCTTGTAAAAAAGTCACCTTTGCAACCCAGATTGTTTCAGAGGTAGTGCGTAACCCCAAATCCAAATTTATCTAGAACAATACTGTCACATTCACAAAGATCCTTAATGCCCACATCTAAGCTAAAGGAACTCTTGCTATTTATACTGGAAGACTTATCCATGAAAACATGTTTCTGGTATTTTGTCCTTAGGTAAATATTGAACTGCATACCGCCAATGCCACTACGCCCTTGCTCTCCACCTTGGCTCATACCTTGCTCTGGAAAGAGGAAGACGACACCAGGGACAAGCCCACTGATCTCCCTCCTCTTCCGCCATGGTCAGATAAGCGGTTTTCTGCTTTCATACCTGGTTGGTTGTTTTTAGTTTTTTTTTGCATCTCAAATACTCATTTTGGGTGCTTTGATTTGTTTGTTAGAGTTATAATTTTTTATGCTTTGTGGGAATTCAGTAATGGCTTTCCCATGGTCAGCTTAACTCAAATAAACAGTATGAATATAACAAATCATCTAAGCAGCAAGTTATTTGTGAGAAATTAACTTATGTAAGAATGTGAGACTGTCAGAAATTTATGCAGATACGTAAGCCATAAGGTTTAGCTTCTCTTTTTCAGACATCTGGACTTGTATAATGATTGTTAATAAATAACTATAATAATATAAAACAAAATCTGTCTTTAATATTACCAGCACAAAGTTACTACATTTTTTGAGAATACTTTCAAAAAATCAGGGGAAAAGTATGACATAAATAAAAAGTAAATTTTTTTTAAATAAATTGAATGTAATATAAATGCTGGGACCAGGTACTCTATTATGCTGGATATTGTTCCTTTAAGGATGTAATTCCAATATTTTTAACAAGGATGTTTCATTACATGGTACACAAATGTTACTAACAATTGGAAAAGATCTTTATTTCGTCTTAAAAGTTGTTATAGTATCTTTTAATCTTCAACCACAAAATTATCCTTTCTTAGGTTTGAATGAACACAGTGATATAGATTTATAATTACTTGTCTTAAATGTTTTGCAATTTTTATCTGAAAAACCTATTATTTGTATGAGGATGGCTGACCAGGGGACAGACACATCCGATATGTAGGAGAAAAGAGGAGGTGGAAAAATAGAAGCGGGAAAAAGAGAGCAAAGCAAAAGAAAGAGAACTCAAAATATGACATGGCACACTTTGGTGTGGCTGGGGGCCACGGGTGGTGGGTGACTAGACCTTGGGTGGCATGGCAACCCTGGCTAGTAGGGTGTACCGCCTATGGAGACTGTGAGGTTTTCAGTGTCATATCGGAGGAACCAGATTGGAATCCATGTACCCATCCATTTCTACCATTTGTGTTGGAGTGAGCTGAACAGCCAGGCTTGGAAGTGGTCAGCCAAATGGCTGTGGAACCTGACGATGGTTTGGTTAAAGTTGTGGAAGATCCCATTGAAGGCGTCAAGGGTAATTGTGTGAATAGACCATATTGCAATGCACACAATTAGGGCCCTCAGTGTCTGGGGGATAGGTGAGGCCATGTTGAGTGCCATGATATCAAGGGATAGTCGGAATTTGGTTGTAGGTGATTGTTGAAACAAGTGCATCACGTTGGCCCAGATATGCGCAGATGGCAGGCATTCTTCCAGGCGGTGTGCTATTGTGTTGGGTCCACCACAGATGGCGCATGTCTTGAATATTGAGAAAATATGGTCAGCTGTTCTGTATGTGCGGCGCATGTATCGCCACATTGTGGAGCATACTTGTGGGGATAGGAGGGGACAGGTGACGAGGTTCCACACCTGTTTTTGGGTTTTTATATCATATGGGATGTCTTGGTGTCTAGGTAGTCGATCCTGGATAGAGGGAAGGGTGGTAATGGGTTGGGCGCGTTAGACACCGTTTGTCCTCTGTGGAGTTGCACATATTCAGTTTAAGGGTGAGTGCCTTCAGATTGCTGTGCATATGAGAAACTCCAATTTCCTTGTCTTAGGTTGTATAGGATGCGTTTGAAATACCGATTGGTGTTATGCGGTCCAGTGGCGTTTGGGTGTGTTACAAGGTACTTCATCATGGTCTTCAGGTTGGAGGGGGACCTCAAATGTAGTGCCCTTGCAAAATTGGTTTGGGCTGCCTTAGCCCAGTGGAGGGATGGTGGGTTGTGTGACGTCGTGGAGGCTATCAATGAGCCTATTATTTGCGTTGCTCTTTCCATGAAGTTGAGCAGCCTCATCCCACCTTTCTTCCGTGGGCCGTACATGGTCTCTAGCCTGACAGGTGCACAGTAGCCCGACCATAGCCAGTTCTGCAGGAGCTTGTAGACTGTGTTGGTGAAGTTGGCGGAGAAGGGGATCGCATGGGCAGCAAACCATAGCTTTGATAGGATCATGGAGTTGGCTAATACAACTCTTCCGGTTAGGCTGGCTTTATTCCTTCGCATACATGTCATTCTTTTTGTGATATTGTCCAAGATGTTGGTTTCTATGGTGTCAAGAGCATATCCACCAGCTTCTAGCCATATGCCCAGATGACGGACTGGGTCAGTGGCAGGGTGGGGTGCAAAGGGTAAGCACAGTGGTTTTATTGGCTTGGGTCTTTGTTGTGTGGTTGGGTGTGGTTGGTTGGTTTCTGTGGTGGTGGGGGGGCCCAGTTTGAGCTGAATTTGCCCATTACAATTACCTCTGTTTTCTGTTTGTTCAGCATGGCGTTACTCACTGACTCATATTGGTGAATGATGCGCTCAATCGTCCTGGCATCCCTATTGCCTGAGACTCCAATGATGCAGTCATCAGCAAAAGCGAGCATTTTGGTTGGTGGTTGTCCCTCCAACCTGATTCCGGTGAGCTTTGAGTTTGCAATGCGGAGAAGGGGGTCAAGGGTGAAGTTGTATAGTAGGGGGCTAAGTGGGTCACCTTGTTTAAGGCCCCTTTGGGGGGTGATGGTGTCAGTTAGGAAGCCTGGGCCTCTGATTGCAAAATTGGCTGAGCGCGTTAGGAGGAGCACCCAGTTTTATAAAGCGGGGTGTTAGGTTGTAGGCCTTTAGACATTGTTCTAGGTATCCCCAGTGTACTCGGTCATATGCTTTCTTTTGGTCCAGGAAAGCAAGGGCGCCTGTGGGGTTAGCTTGCCAGATATTGGCAATTGTGTGGATGTTATCCCAAATTGAGCGGTTTGGGATGAATCCAAATTGATGGTGTGAGAGGGTTGTCTGGGCAATGCAACCTAGACGTTTGGCTAAAATTTTTGTTGGTATTTTAGTATCGGTATTGGTGAGAGCAATTGGGCGCCAGTATTTAAGATCTGCCTGGTCTCCTTTTTTGAAAAGTGTGACCACATATGGATCTTGGCCGCCAGGTAGAAGGGATATGTCTTCCAGGCACTTATTCATAGTTGCTAGTAGTATTGGTGCGATATGTTTGGAATATTTTTTGATAAATTTATAAGGGAGGCCATCAGGCCCAGGGTACTTGTTGTGTGGGGTCGATCTTATTACCTCCCATAGTTCATCTTTTGTTATGGGTGCTTGGTCTGGTTGGCCAGCTATGGTGTTGATATTGGCAGATGATAAGAATTTTTCAATTTTGTTGGGTGATGCGAAATCTGCCGTGTACAGGTTAGTGTAAAATCGGTGTAATTCAGCTGATATTTCCGATGGTGTGGATGCCATTGTGTCATCCACTTGGTGGACCTGTGTGCAGGTCGCCGACTTTGAAATCAGTTTAAAGTGGCGGAATAATTGGGCTGTGTGAGTTTCTACAGATATAATGTATTTTGATTTATAGCATATTTCAGTGTAATGCTGGTGTTTTCTAAATAGGGAATTTACCTGTGTTGATAGGTTGAAACCACAGGCGGCCCCATTGGGGGGTATATCCCTCAATAGGTGTGTTGTTTTCTAGGTGTTGAAGATGTCTGATAGCCTTGTTGATTGTCGCAGACATCGCGGCTGTTTTTCTGGAATTTAGGTGGCAAGCTTTCTTAGTTGCATGAGCCTTGAATGTTTCCCATTCAGCGATAGGATTTCCATCAGGTGATTGTCTTTCTTGCTGTGTTGTTAGCACTGTCTCAATCCAAAGTTTAAGCTCTGGAAGGTGGATGGTGCTCGGGTGAACTCTGTGCCAGGTGGGCAGTTTTTTGTATTTTTCTGAGGATGATAGCATTATTGAGACCATCTGATGGTTGGAGAAAGGGATAATTGTTGTTGTAAAGTTTGATACTCGGTGCTGGAAGTCTATAGGGGTGAGCATCAGGTCAATCCGGGTCATTGAGACCAGCTGGTTATTGCTGTGGTGGGGTCTTGTCATGTTGGCCAGGGTGGGGGCTTGTTTGGGGATGGTGTTGCATAGGCCCAATGTTGCCTTTAGTATGCATAGTTCCGTGTGGCCGTGGGGTATAGCCCTAGACTTGGGCCAGCAGTTGGTATTGGTGTTTAGCCAGCAGTTGAAATCTCCTGCAAAAAATGTTGCCTCAGAGAATGGGAATGAGAGGATATTGGACAGGAATTTTTGGCTGTCATTCAGATCATTTGGGGCATATACACATGCTACAGCGAAATTTTCTCCATTCCACTCGAGGTCCACTAGGAGTAGCCATCCCTCCAGGTGAGAGGATGAGTTTTGGATTTTTATTGGAGGGTTACAGTTTGTTCAAATTACCATCCCACAATGGTATGTCCAAAAGGATTTGGCCAGAAGGAGCATGGTTGATCATGACTCCTCCTCCCCCAGTGGACAGTGGGGTTCTTGGATGGCCAAGATGTCCACGGGGATATTGCGCAGGAAAGCCATTTTTTTGGCCTGGGATTTGGGGGCCTTGGCTCCTGCAATGTTGAGCGTCCCTATGTTGATTGCGGTAGTCCACACATCAGGAATGCTGGGGTGACCCACTGAGGTCACCCAGTTCCTTCTCGTGGGTCATACTGTGAGTGTGAGGTTGATTAGCCATGTTAGTGCTGGTGTGTTGATCAGCAGTCTTGGTGCTGGAATTTTTCAGTTTTTCTGGCTTGGATTACTCTATAGGTTTTGGGTTTGGCGTGGGTTGGCCTTTGCCCCATCAGAAATTTTTTTGCCACTTGCCTGTGGGTTTGATGGGTGGGAGTTGTGGGTCAGGGTGGTTGGTTCCTATGCATAGGTGTTATCACATTGTGATTGGCTGAAGTTGTCTTCCATATCATCATTAAACATATCTGATTGGTTGGGAGGATTCTCAGTGGTGCAATGTGGATCTACTCCCGCTTGGTTGAATGTGTTTGATTGGTTGTGTCCAACAGTTTCTTCATTTTGGTTGTGTTGGGTTTTATGTGTTGGATCTGATTGGTTGTTCCGCTGTGCTGCAATGGCATCTGCTTGAATTTGTTCTGGGGAAATTGTGGTGTGAGTTTGGGTCTCGGCGGAACTTGCAGCCTGCTTGCGGGCAGTCTGTATGCAATGTCAGTCCTTGCGCGAGATGGTTTCAACCAAGGTGATATTGGCTCTTTCGCCCCAATAGAAGGCGAAAGTAGAGTCTTTAATTTTCTGAAAGTTGGGCTTGTTTTATCCATATTGTCCTCTCAGAATTCTGGTGCATCAATCCCACATTTGATGGGGCAGGCATGGTCCTTGTGGCCTATTGCTGAGCAGAATTCGCAGATGGGTGGGGTGTGCTCTGGTGTGATATGGAAGGGGCGAGATATGCTGCCATTGGGGAGGTTGATGGTCACCGTGTGGGGAATTAGAGTGATGTCCTCAGCCACGTCTTGGTCAGGCTCAATAATAGCAATTGCCTTACCTGTGCACAAGTGGGGCAGGAGGGGGAATTTTTTGAATTCAAATTGTTTGATTACTCCATAGCCTTTGAGGCCCCCACGGAGTTCATCTGCAAGGACATCATGGTGCACAGTGCTTGGGAGTCAGTCAAATATGATGAAGAGGTTGTTTGCCTCATTCCATTGTGTGTGCACTGTGCGGATGGTTCTGTCTTCATTATTGATTTTTATAAAAAATTTAATTTTTGCTGCTTCTGTTGCTTCATCAACGGACATGAACCTGACGTCCACCCATCCTCTGTGTAAATTTTTGTAATTTACGGAGACGGTGTTTGGGAAAGTTGTGGAGAAGGCCTCCCCCATTTTTTCCCATGACTCAAGGGAAGTATCACTGACAATAATTCTGAGGCCATGTTTGAGGGAGGATAAGGGTTGGGAGTACTCAATTTTGGTATATGCGCCCATTTTTTGCAGGAATAGCAAAACTCCAGGTGCGGCGCTGTACTCACCCTTTTTGGTGGGTGGGTGTGTCAATGTTCCACCAGGGCGCTTTCCCCCGGCAGGTTGGAAGGGCTTCAGGCCTTTCGCGCTGGCCACTTTCGCCCAACTGGTGTTGTTGCGGACAAAATTGCTCATATTACAGGTTGATTGTCATCTTGGAGAAATTGTGTAGAATCGTGTTATTATTAAAAGTGATAATAACGGGCTGAAAACCTATTAATCTTATATTATATTATTCTACACTAATCTTTGTTTATAGGAAAAAGGTTTACATTCCTCATGCCTTGACGCCAATGTCAATATTTAGGATTGGTTTACAGTGGATTACCTTGATTCTGATGTCAATCTTCCAGAATAGTTTGTCACATTGTTTTGATGTTTATATCATTATTTAGAATTAGTTTATGTTAGATTTCCTAGGCTCCTCGCCTAAGTTTTCTATATGTAGCTACTAATCAATAGAATAAAATTGCTGTTGTTTTTCTCACGCCCATGACAAGGGTATCTGCTGAGGTTTGATTTCTTCCCACCCACTGACAATATCCCCTAAATTACTTATTATCAATTCATGAGGCTTTACAGCGTTGTAGATTTAAATCACATTTTTGTTATTATTATATACTCCCCCTTACCCCAAAGCCAGTGTAAATACTTTTATTAAAGGTTTTAATATTCCAAAATGTTGATACATGGCGGCTCCCCCTTTGGGTTAGGGCACCACTATTGCTAAAAATATATTCCCAAATGTTCTAGGCCAATGTTTATAACTTTTCCAGTATAATTATGTGCTTCCCAGTATTCTTTAGTATGTTTTATATTGATAGGAGTTGCTACTTTTATATAATACTTCTATTACCTAGCTGATTAAAGCTGGCAAAATAACTACTTTGTGCAATAAACTATTTATTGTTTTATTTTGAGGCCACTGTCATCATAGAGTTCCCTTAACTTATCTAAGAGTATTTACCTATATATGCAGTTGTAATTTGAGCCTAAGCACTAATCACAACTTTTTTTTCACAAGGCCACTTTTAGACCCCTCTTTTCCCTCATAAAAACGCAATTATCATACACTGATGATGATTGCTGGGAAGAACTGACATCAGTTTTGTATAAGGAACCCATTTCAAGAAGTGCCTGTCAAGTTCTATTCTCATAGCCTATTTTCTGAAGCATTCCTATTTGATGATGAGAAGTCTAAGACCCAGCGCCACCCTAGAGGTCTTGATCTACTAATAGATGGAGCATTTACTATTACCAACTTATGTCAGGAGCTTAACAATTTACATAGCCTGGTTCAATACCAAGGGCAAGAAACCAGGATTAAGATGCTAGATTGGTTAAGTCTATCCATTAACAGGAAAATGCCGGATAAAAATATATATGGTGGAATGGCATCACTTTGCTAGCATAGTAAAGCAACCCCACTAATATGTTCTTAGCGCCATTTGTAAGTGATTACAAAAGCAGAGCTAAGACAATTCCCCAAATATTAATTCCAGCAACCATATGGAGGCAGTTGTGAATAGCTTGCCTATTCTATTAATCATTACACCCCTATCAAACACTTCTGTTAGTTCTGCCACTCATGAGGTCGATAAAGTTGATCTGGGAATTTGTCTCAGCATAATTAAGAAAACTGGTTAACCTGCTCAAGTATAATAAGCATAAAATATCCATACTGTAGTGAGAGGTCACTTTAATCGTTACTGAACATGTCAAAGCTGTCCAAACCATATATATCATATTCTCAAATAGAACAACTACATGGAGAAGGCCTTTATTGTTTACTATAGATAGACCGTGTTAAAAAATTTACACATATAAATGATAAGATCTGATAAATAAGAAATTTTATTAATTATAGGCAAATGAATTTTCAGCCAAGTCACTTTATTCAATATGCAGTAGTTCTCACGTGATGAGGATCATTGACTATTGTACAATAAAATTGCGTAAAGGGATTAATAGATCAGGAAAGGGTTTGAATTTGTGTCATGGAGTTGATGTCAATACAACATGTTTTAGCGAAACCCTAATGCCAGAGTTATTATTGAGTTACTTTATCAACCAATAAAATAAGAAAAGTCATTAGATAATTTCAACACTTCCACCTTGACTTGATTTACCACTCAATCTTCTATAAGAGGATTACCATATTTGTAATAAGGTTAGAGAAACCTGTTTTGAACATAGTTGATTATTTGTCTATCATTTAGGCTCATAGTAGTGTATTCTTCAGCAGTGACTCGGTCAAGTACAACATATGCCCTTTCCATAAAGTAGCCAACTTATGCATCCTGCCAAAAAATAAGTACAGCAATAAACAAATGACTTATTGACTGAAAAACTCACCACATTGAAAGGATTAAAGTCATCCTTCTCCTTCTGATTGGTTCTTTAAATTGGGGCTTCCCCATAAGCTTTGTCCTGAATCTTAATGAGGGTTTTTATCAGTTGATCAAATATTCAGGTGGCCAAACTTTATCCTCATCATTAACAATGCAAAGTAATAAGGGCAGTAACGCAAGCTGTCAAACATTTAAAAGATGGAAGGATGAGTATCCTGTACCACAATGAGAGCTAATATATGAAAAATGGTTGTTCCACATATATGGCCCATTTAATGGAGAATTGATGGCAAAGTTTTAAAGAGTTTAGACTAATGTACAATTTGCGCGTTCCACCATTCCATTGGTCTTATGATAATTTGGGACAGTAAGAATTCCCAGATTCCCATTAGCTCATATACCTTGTGAACAACTAATGAGTTGTAATTAATGGCATTTTCCTGAGGTTCTCTTAGGGACAACCATGGTGGTATTTTCTCTCCTTTACTATAAACTTTGAATTGAACATTGCCCCAAATTTAGAGAGGCCGCATCTAACCCCACTTAGTGAGATGATTGATGGCTACTATGATGTATTTGAAATTAAGGGCATTGGTCAAGAGAGGTCCTAGTACATCAATAGACATTGTGTTCCAGGCCCAATTAGGCTTAACTAGCTAATTAGTAGCCGTGGGATTATAGGGCTGCTATGCTTAGCATTTGCGGCTTTCATAAAACATATTGAATTTCAAATCATAAAAGTTTTTAATAGTACCCATGTAGAATCAGTTTATGGTTCTTTGTTGGATTTTAGGTCCATTGTATTGCTCGCTGGTGCATTTTGCACTTTCATTCCAAAAACTTTAGTGGGAAAAGTACAATTCTCAAACAGGGATAAATAATTTTTAGGATCTTATTCGACCACTTATATTAAACTTAATGACAATAAAGTAATTAAAAGGATAATTTTTATATATTAAGTTTTATTAGTAACAGTGGGGGTTAAGAAGCGAGCACTCTTAATAGAGGACTTCTTAATATTTAAATTCTATTGAGGCATAAAGTGAGTCAGATGCGAATTCATTACAAGCTAGGCGCATCCAAATTAGGTAATATGGGCTGATGACCTATTGGATATCTCAAGATTTTCCTCACTTCAATGTGAGGAAAGATGGTGAGTTAACAGATGGTAAGATGAGCCTGCAAGGAAGAGATTTACTATAATTAGACCAATAAGAAGATGGTAAAATATTTTCACCTGGGGGGATCCCCCAGGGCTATAAAAGGGCCTGATCTCCACGCTGGAGTTTAAACTAAAGTGGATTTAAGATGCGGGGGGACATCCAAATGGCTCCCCTCATTCTGCTGATGATTTGGCGTAACCCTGCTTCTAATTGTAGGCTATCTGTAAAGGAGTGGGAATAAATGCATTACTTCATGAGATCAGATTGTATCAAGAATTGGATAGGCCTTTAGAATTAAGAAAACTGGAGCTATTCTCCTCCAGACTATTCTTACTTATAAGTTGAAGGTTTGTTTGTCTGACAGTCTTTACCAAGCATCCATGTTCTATGTCACGATGAGCTTGCATAATTATCTCTGGTTGGCTGAAGGTGGAGGGTAGAGCTTCCAGTCACTCCCCACAACTTTGTATAGTTGTCTGTACCAAATCTTGGTGTCCTTCATGATGCAGTTCTGGGTGTGGCAAATAAAAAGTTTCCCATTGTAATATTTTTGCTTTTTATCTTTTCAAATAGTTGATCCACAAAAGGTTTAAGGGCTTTGGTAACAGGAAGTCACAAAATCCCATCGGCAATCTGATGGGTATTCCTAAGGTGATGAACTTATCTCATAGTAATAGTCCTGTAACTTCAAGGACCAACTGCTTGATGACCCTCAGGTATTTTGAAATTAAACAACTATTAAGAGAAGCACGGTTTGTGACAATTTTAAGCTGCGTATTAATTATGTGGACTCAGAACCGTTTACAAGAATATATGATAGCTAGGCATTCTCACTAAGTTATTGTATAATTAAAATTGTGCTTGTCCAGGGTATGGATGCATAAACCTACTTGGTCATTCTCTCATTATCCCTTATCTGGGAAGGTACCACTTCTATAGCTATGAGATGTATAAGACATTGCTATAAAATGCTTATCAAAGTTAGGCTATCTCATACAGGGCTTTAGTTTAAGCTTTTCACAGAAGTTTAAAGAGTCTTTGCATGCCTTTGACCACTGGAAGGTAATTCCCCATAAAATAAATGGTTCAAGGGTTCGGTGAGTTGTGCAAATTTGGGTTTGAATCACACAGTAATATATGACCAGCTTTAGAAATACTTATATATCTCGCTTACTTTCAGGCTCTCTCAAGAATTTGATGGCCTCGAGCTTATGGGGCTGTGGCTTTATTCCTTGGTTGCCAAAAACGTGCCCCAGATATTCCATTTTGAGACTTAAGTAAACTAGCACGTACTAAGCTTAATCTTCAAAAGAGCCTGAGCCAACCCTTTTAGGACATTTAATCAAAATGCACTAGATGTTGAGTAAAGCTATTGAAACATATTTATATCATCAAGGTAGACCGAAATGAAACTCATCCTTAAGTCTCCCATGATAGTGTCCATTGCCTAATGTAAAGTGGCTGGCGCATTGCACAATCCTTGGGACATCTGAGTTGGCTGTAACAACCCTTAAGATGTAGTAATACACATTTTTAAGATCTTTGGAAAGCAGGTCAATCTGCTGGTATCCGCTGATGAGATCTGAGCAGTGAAATATCAACTCTTCCTAACTGAATCAAAGAATAATATATTTGAGGTATAGGATAAAAATCCCTTATATTATGCTATTAAGACGTTAGTAATTTATGAAAGCTCTATTAGAGCCATCTTTTTTTTAACTATGAGCACCAGACTGTCCCATAGCTGTGTGAGGGTTCAAACATTCCTTGACACAGAAGTTTCTCTATTTCCTTTAGCATCTCCTTATCTTCAGCCTTACTTCTCTGTATTGGTCAAGAACATATGGGCTTTGCATCCCCAGTGTAAAAATGGTTTTGAATGCCAACCGCGCATCTGAGGTCATAGTTGTTATTGAAAATACTTGGCCTTATTTTTGTTTAAGGATCATCGCTTGCTCTTTATGGCCCTCAGTTATTCCATCAAGTTGCTTACAGGTAATGACTGCACAATTTAGTAGATCTGACACAGGTAAGACGAACTCTTTTTAGCTTGTAAAATAATGTACTTACCAAATTATTCTTAATGGAATGCAATGTATGAATGCGATTTTCTGTCCTTTCTTGAAAAATATTCTAAATGCAGATAGATTACCAAGTGATACACATATTTCTGCATTAATATACAATTTTGTACCAGAATCCAAAAAAGTTTAGACCTTGATTGGTGCCAAGGGGAATAATTTCTCCTACCAGCCTTCAGTAGCTTCAGATTCATTCTGGTGGACACATCACACTATTATCCAGGGTATATAAAACAATGTTTGAAAGCTCTGAAGGAAACGTCTTGTTCTAGAGAATGATGGGTAGAAATGAAAGACTTTGATGACCTACTTGTTGATAAGGGATGGGGACTACACCATCATTATAAAGCACGTTGGTAATATTATTCCTATAAACTAATGGAGTTCAATTACCCCTTTTATATTGGAAGGTATTGTTTAAACTAGGTAGTAAAAGTATTCATGCCATAACAAATAAAACGCCATATAATCTAAGGAAGCTAGTATTAACAAAAAATTGGTATTTATCATTGGTAAGTAAAATACCAGGTGAGCTAACCTGTAGGGAGATGAACTTCATTGGTAACGTTCTACACACTCCTTCAATAGTGGTACCCTCAAGGCCAACAGTTCCATATTTTTGATGGTTAGCTGCATCAAGAGCTAGTATCAACTGTTTTCAAAACAAACTTTTACATTTATAGGAACGCCACTTTCAACAATGGCTCACAACTGAACTTTGTTTACGAGAAAATTGATATAAATACAATCAGAAAGAGTTTTGAATACCTATTTATTTTAATATACGGAAGGAGTATTATTTGCTATAACAATGTCTTTGTTTCCCTTCATCGAGAAATAAGTGTTCAGGGACTAGATTAAAAACAACTTTGACTTACTGTAAGAGGTATAAGAATGAGTCTCTTTATCATCCCTGAATTGATTATGCTCAACAATTTAAGTAGCATGTAATTTAATAAAACAATTCTTATCCATATCGTTCCATAGATTCTCATTGACTTCTGGTGATGACTGACACCATAGAGATTCTCAAACGGGTTTTTGAACAGGAGAATAACTCGCATTTTCTGGAATATAGGACAAAACTACAGGATAGCTGGCAGTAGAGCATCCCCTTTCTACTATCATGGTTCTTTTGCCTGGTTGTCATCCTCTTAAGATTCCACAAAGTTCAGCCTAGGGTGAAATTTAGGACTGCTGACAGAATTTTGTCCTTTAAGTTTGACAAAACCAATAAGCTATTAAATATAGATTTTAGCAGTTTTCAAAAATTTTAATCAGGAGTGAAGCTCTCCAAGGTCCCCCTTACCTTCATTCACATGATGAGTTCGACTGATTTGGGCTTTGACATTGGGTGGTCCAAATGTAATTGTTCATCTATTTAAATATTTAATCATAGAGTGCGTATATAATTCTTTAATGAGCGCCAGAAGCAGAGAGCAGCATGATCTCAGGTAATTCTTAATGGCATTTTGGAGAGCAATCTTAACGTCAAAGTCCACCATGGCCTTAGCTCATAACAACACCTGAGCTTTGAGCAAAAACAATCAGCGAATTTTGTAATGTTTTCACTTTTCTTGAATTTAATAGTCATAAATCATCCTTCATAGTAGCCATGTATTTTGGGCTTCTGAATTCTTGTAAAACTGCACTTTTCACTTCATCAAAGGTCCAACGAACCTCAGATAAGTATGGTGAACCATATTTCTATTCTGATCATCTAAACAGTTAATGATAGTTGTAGTTTAAAAGATCATTAGCTCTGTGCATAGTTATCTTGGACATATTCAATAATGACTGCACATTCCCACACTTATCAAACTTAGGAAGAGAAACTTAAGTAAACCACTGGAATCCTGAATAGTAAACTTCCAGATCAGGATGAAACTGGTGCAGCACTAACCCAAGATCCTGGGTTACTGGAGTGAGGTTGACTCTGTTTAGGAGCTGGGGTCTCCAGGGAAGGAGGCAAGGTGAGCATTAAAGATTGTACAGCACGGGTGTGTTGATGAAGTGGTTCTTGGGTAACCTCTTCTTCTGAGAATTTATCTACAAATAGCTCCAAACAAGCAGTGGTCAAAGTTGGAGGAGGGTATTATCATCTGCCAATCTGTACCATACCTTCAATTTGTCATTTCCAAATGATACAATTCCCTTGTTCTTAAACACGTTGCAGATTTAACTGTTTTAACTCCATAAAGTGTCTTCGCATGTCATGAACACTAAAAAGCAGTTCCTCCAATTCACTTTTATGAGTAATTCATAGGTATATAATTATCAAATATAACGCCATAGGTCTTTGTTTGACTGGAGGAGGTCTCCACTGTTTTGTTGTAACATCTGGACTAAGCCTCTCAATCCTCAATATCCCTTTGCAAGGCTTCTTGTTGATTTTATATTCTGTTGCAACTTGAACAGGAGGTGGTTGGTGGTCTCAATGTTGCTTTCTAAGTGATGTGCAGTCACTCTCATTTTGCATTGGGTCTATTAGTCAAGGTCTTTGACCACCTCAGCTTGATTAGTTATATCTCCTGGAGTGACATGGCTGCATTTGACCTCTGACTGAAGGCAAGTCACCCCTTGTACTCATTCATTGGTGACTCTGCAGTTGTCCATGTCTTTATATTCTATGTCCAACGCAGTCCAATTTAAAAGAATTTCTAAATTCATCCAAACACTGCGAGATATGAATACTAAAACTATTGTTGTTGTTAACAGCCTGGCGCACCCCTTAGAAGCTGACCTTAAGCTTTTTATCCAAGTCCTGTAGCTCTTCCACATTTGTTGTTTCCTGTTAAACAATTTCAAAAATTTCACAATTAGGCGCGATGACAAAAAAGGTCAATAAGAATTTCGCACAGTGGTTTAGAAAACTAAGCCAAGAATTGCCCCATGTAAGTCCTGGAGAATGTCCTCTGGGCGTCGATTGGACCATTTTCCCATTCCCAAGCAAGAAGGTGCCAAAGAGGATGGCTGTACCCCTCATTACTCAGGGCGATCTCACTCACGTGGTAGACAAGCGCTGGGTAACAGCTCTTCCACTTTAGATCCCTCCCCCAGTACCCGCACTCACCTCAGCAGAACTGTTATGGGGAATTAGTGAAATCTGCACTGAGATCGCCAAAATGAAATTGATCAGAAAAAACTTGAGTGGCAATCAGCCTAATGTTTGGATTTCATATGGTCAAAAAGGGAGGTTGACTGATCTATCAGCTGGAATGCCCAACAGTTTCAATTTGCCCAACACGACGATTGAAAAAATCACCCCCTCCCAAAATCATTGAGGATCATCCCCAACGGGCAGGTAACAGCATTGGACACCATCAACGAGGGTTTGAAGCTCCCTGTCAGAAAATCAGGTGTTGCACCCAACACAATGTTACTGACTGAATGAATGGCCCAGTGAGTGGGCACAGGTGGGTTGGTCGTCCTAAACCTGTTCTCAACCAAATGGGCCCACCCCTACATGGGGTGGCCTTGGGGATTCCCGCTGCTTGTCAGGCCAAACGCCATCAAGCCAACTGTCGGAAATGCAGCTGAGCCTCAGTTTGGACATTTGAGGTTAAACTGACAGCAACTCATCTGCCGCCAAATTCTTTGATGTCAGTTCCCAGTGAACTTATCCGCCCCATTCCCAAATTATTCGCCAGTTAGGTCAAAGTTGAGGGTCCTGATCCTGGCTTGTCCCCGCACCAATCAACCACTATTTAATTAGCTGCATTGCACTGAGAAAGTTGTTTGTCAATCTTCTTCCTTTTCCTTTGAAATATTATTTTGCCCCCAAAAACCAATAAGTTTTAATTAATTGATTTTCTTCTGACCGCATCCTCAATGGCTTTTCTCTGGTGGCCCATCAGTCCATACACCAGATGGGCTCTACGCGTACTCATGGTCACTATGGCCCCCACCATCATAGATTGGATTCAGCAAGTCAGATACTTCTGGCAATTTAACCCTGCTGTCATGCATTTTTGACAACAGTATACTGGTATTTTGTAGCCTTACGTCCACCATCTTCAAGCAAGAATCTGCCTCCTTATCTTCCCAGTCAAATCAACCCCATATACTGGTGAACTTATTGAAACTATTTTTGTGAATCCGCCCCCTGCAGTAAGACCTCAAGGGTTTGGGGTGGGCTCGATTTGGCTTGTCCTCAGGATCATATTCACCGTTGTTCTACACCAACAATATGTCGTCTTCCAATGCCCGGCTCCATACAACGTCACTCAGTCAGCAAAGTTTCTGGCATTCTGGCTTGCTTTTTGGGTGCTTATGCATCCTGACTAGCAGGCTGGTCTAAAATTTTTCTGCTTTTTTCATGACATAATTGACCAACCATTATTTCCAGTCACTTCCACCCTGCTCTTCGAGGTGGGCGCTGCAGTGGTTGCCCTTTAAAAAAATGAATGTGCAATCAGTAGCCTGCTTTTTATTGCTTGTTTGGTCACTTACCAATTTCAGGAAAGTATCTGTTCTACCTTGGAGAATCTTCTTCAGACCTCCAAATCTGCGCGGATTGCAGCTTCTCCCCATCCCACTAGCCCAGAAGGAAGCTCAAGTGTTCCTTTTGGGAGATAGCCAATCAAGTTCTAAACGCCCTCACTGAGGTGCAAATGCGTACAGCAATTGCACTTAATAATGCTTCCGCGTTATCTCATGCCCAGAAAGGGCTCGAATTGTTGGACGCTGTGGAAGGGGACGCCCGCCTCTGGGTTAAGGGCTTTCTGCGTTCTTTTTTCACAAGCAGGAGACCCTACTCCACTGATAACTGTCATGTCAGCTGCCTTGAAACCCCCTGTGTAACGCTCAGACCACCTATTCAGATTTCTCTATGCCATGGCTGAAGCACCTATCCTGGCTTCTTTTATTTCTACCTTCCGCAAATTGGCTCCCGCGCTGGGTCTCTCTATCAATATGCTTCAGGCAGTCTTTAGATCAGGCTTGGATTCAGTTTCTGCTCATCACAAGGTCTGGTACACCATCCAAGGAACAGTAGATCAAATATGTGTCACCGTGACTACTATTAATGTCTTCCTCCACCATGTGTCCCATTATCAGACGGGAAATTTTATGATAGTATTACCCAACGAAGTCGCGGACAAAGTGTCTACCTTTAAACCAGTGGTAGACCTGGTTGCCATCCTGTTACAACTCCTGTGTCTGAGTTGGCTGACTCTGATTCACCTGTAAATGAATCAGTAAAAGCCCAGATGAAGGAAGTCTGCTCTCCCGCCCTTGTACTTCTAATTTTTGCTCCTGTAAAAGCCCCCAACATTACCTCCAATTTGCCAGTTATTTCTTTAGTCGCAACAAACTCAGTTAAATCTTCCAATAAACAAAACTTCTCTTATCTCTTATTTCCTATGAAGATTAGTGTCAGATCGCACCATGTCTCCTTTGAGGCCCTGGTGGACACTGGAGCCTTGGGGAACTTCATGAGCTTTGAGTTGGCCCAACAATTAGAAGTGGAAATTGATACGTCCCTCAGTGATGGTGGCCTCATCTGCCTCCCAGACCTTGTATGTCATCCATCGACCAGTACATTTTTCAATCCACCAGTTTAGCTTCTGTGATCATTTTTCTTCTATGCCAAACTTGGTGTTTCCGGTGATCTTAGGTGTGGGATGGTGGCACTGACAACATGTCAAGATTCACTTGGAATCTAATATGTTGTCATTTACTAATGATCAACTGAAGGGTGAATTCCCTCTGATTGATACTCTTAAGAAAACACAAGGCCGCAGTTCTATTACATCCCTCATCACTTTGCGGGCATACCTGCTGATTTTCCTGAGAAAATAATGCACTACTGAAGTATCTTTTATTTTGGAAAAAGTGTATCGTCTGCCTCCTCAAACCAGGTTCAACTGTGGCCTATGAACGACCGTGGAATTGGTGAATCTTAACTATCCATTGTATCCCCATACAGCGGAGGAAGAAATGCACTCAACACCTGGTTGGACGATATGCTGAAAAAAGGGTGGTTGTTCAAGGAGACCTCACCCGCCGCGTCCCCCATTGTCTTCGCCAAAAAAGCAAATGGTTCTCTCTGTCCCTGCGTGGATTACAGCCACTTAAACAATAAAGTAATGGTTTCTGATCCCTACCCCTTGCCTCTGGAGCAGATGATTAGTCAGGCAATCGCTAAATCCTGTTTGTTCTCTAAGCTGGATCTGGTTAATGCGTTTAACCAAATTTAGAAAATGAAAGGGCAAGAATGGAAACAGCAATCCAGACAAAGTGAGGCATTTTCCAATTCTGTGTAATGTCCTTTGGACTGAAGAATGCTCCCGCTACATTTCAATGCATGATTGAAAATGTACTGGGTGACCTCCGGTTTGCCTGCGCAGTTGCATACATTGGTGACATTCTGGTTCACTCCTCAACTCCCAAACAACACGCTACTGACTTGGAAGCAGTTGTGGCCGCCTTGCATAAGGCAGGCTTGTTTGTCAAGCCTTCCAAGTGCGAGTTCTATAAGGAGGAGGTTACCTTCCTAGGGAACCTCATCTTTAAAGACAGTTACACAATCCTTCCCAACAATTTGGATGCAATCTGAGAATGGCCAACCCTAACTACCCAGAAACAACTACGGAGTTTCTTGGGAACCATTATTTTCTTAAAAAAATTTCCCCTGTACTTTCCCAGCTGGCTGCCCCGCTCCCCCCATTACAGGGTTAACGTACCACTTTGCTGCTCACCTGAATGCCAACAGGCATTTGAATTGATCAAATAGTTGTTTGTCTCCCCTCCCATTTTGAAACACACCAATACCTCTAAACCGTATATTGTTGCATGCAATACCTCATCAGTAGCAGTGGGGGCGGTATTTCTTTAGGAGCATGATAGCTTGGAACACCCGGTCGCCTATTTTTCCTGGAAGTTCACCTCTACAGAGCAGTCATGGGCCATTTATGACAAGGAGTTTGCAGCCGTTGCATGAGCATTATCTCATTGGAGGTACCTGTTACAGGGTTCTCAGCATAAGTTAACAGTCCACACGGATCACCAGGCTCTTTTGTACTTTTGTAAGCCCCAAAAATTGGTGCTTTGGCAAGCCTGAACCTATTGAGACCTGCGCAGTTTTAACTTTAAATACAAATTCATAAAATGTGCGCTTAACGTACTTCCCAATTTTTTCAGCCAAAGCTCCGCCCACTGTTTCTCAGACCTAGAGTAAGTAAATCTCATTACCATGATTCCTACCACCCAATTATTGTCAATTGTCCCCCCTGTCATTTCTTCCATCGCTTTGGCTCCTGACGCCCTGCTAGTTGCTCAGATTTTAGCCAATCAAATGGCCTGTCCTGATAGTGTGGAGTTGGTTGAGCAGTTAGCTCACCTGAGTCATAAACACTCCCTATACTCCTTGGAGGAGGGGCTCATTTATTTTTGGTCTCGCATCTGAGTTCCTCCCTCCTTCCAAACTGTGGTTTTCGCGCACATCATGATCTGACCACGGTCAGTCATCCTGGAAACAAGAAATGCATCAACTTGATCAAGCGGACCTACAATTGGGCGGGTTTGACAAAAGAAGTTCCGCCTGGATCGCCGATTGCATTACTTGTGCCAGGGCTAAGTTGGACTGCTCCAATAAAAATGGTCTATTACACCCCTTACAGCAGGCGGAGGGCTCATGGACATTGGTGTCCGTGGACTTTATTGTTGAACTCTCCATCTTTGATGGGTTCACAGCTGTGATGGTGGTGGTTGATCGCTTCACAAAATTTTCCCTCTTTATACCCTGCACTTCCACAATTATGTCAGAGAAAACCGCCCTTCTTTTCGTATGCCATGTGTTTTCAATGTTTGGTCTCCCCAGGAGCTCATCAGTGACTGTGGCTCACAGTTCACCTTGCAGCTTTGGAGTGAACTCCTATCTATCCAAAAAATATCCACCTGTCATTCCACTGCATATCATCCCCAGTCTGATGGACAGACTGAGCGCATTAACCAAGTCCTCAAACAGTACCTGCGTTGCTATGCTGCAGCCACGAATGATACCTGGGCCGATTATATTCCTCTCGCTCAGTATGCTTATAATAATGGGACTTACGTGTCCATGGGGTTTTCTCCCTACAAAGCAACGTTGAGTTATAATCCTTCATTTTTGGTCAGACCTTGCTTGTGGCCTAAGGTTCAAGCTGCCGCGGATCACGCTGAACATATCAGGTCAACTCAATCCTTAGTATGGGAACACCTCACCAAATCCATCAATGACTACAAGCAGTTCGCGGACCACAAGTGGCTCCCAGGTCACAATTTAATGGTGGGCTCCTATATTATGCTCCATACCCGTCATTTAAGAATTCAAGCCCCTTCCCATAAGTTCACTAGTAAACGTTTGGGCCCCCATTTTGTGGAGGAGGTCTTGAGTAATGGTGCGTTCTGGTTGAAGCTCCCAACTCATTGGAAACAGCACCCTGTCTTTCATGTTTCCCAGCTGTCACCCTTCAAGGGTACGATCCCCACGTAACCTGAACTGATCATCATCAAGAATGGGGAAGAGGTTGAGGCAGAGAATATCCTGTCATCACAAAAACCCTGATGGTCTGTACAATACCTCATGGCCTGAAAAGAATATCTGGCATATAAAAACAGTTGGGTCAATGCATGAGATTGTGCAAACTGTATGAAACTGGTTGAAGCGTTCCATATATCCCACCCTAAAGCTCCCACACCTCTCACAGAAAGTCACGATGGTTATGGCGATCAAGTTACCCAAGGCGCACAAGAATGTGGCTCTAGTGCAGTTTCCTGGCGGTGGGGCCCTTCCCTTGGAAAAAGGAAAGGGTAATGTAAGTCTGGGTTTGTCCTCTGGGCATTGATTGGGCCATTTTCCTGTTCCCAAGCAAGAAAATACCAAAGAGGATGGCTGTACCCCTCATTACTCAGGGCGATCTTACTCATGTGGTAGACGAGCGCTGGGTAACAGCTCTTCCTCTTTGGATCCCTCCCCTGGTACCCACACTCACCTTGGCAGAACTGTTATGGGGGAATTAGTGAAATCTGCACCAAGATTGCCAATATGAAATTGATTGGAACAAATATGAGCAGCAATCAGCCTGATGTTTGGATTTCATATGTTTGAAAAGGGATGGAGGCTGATATATCAGCCCAAATGCCAGACGTTTTGATTCTTCAAACATGACGATCAAAAAAATCACCCCCTCCCAGAATTTGTCAGGGATCATCCCTGATGGGCAGGTAACAGCATCGGACACCATCATTGAGGGTTCAAAGTTCCCTGCCAGAAAATTGGGCGTTGCGCCCAATGCAACATTACTTAGCAAACAAATGGACCAGTGACTGGGCACAGGCAGGTTAGGCGTCCCAAACCTGTTCCCAACCAAATAGGCCCACCCCTACATGGGGTGGCCTTGGGGGATTGCCGCTGCTTGCCAGGCCAAACGCCTTTGTGCCAACCGTTGGAAATGAAGCTGAGCCTCATTTTGGACATTTGAGGTTTAACTGACAGCAACTCGGTCTGCCACCAAATTCTTTGATGTCAGTTCCCAGTGAACTTATCCGCCCCATTCCCAAATTATTCGCCAGTTAGGTCAAAGTTGAGGGTCCCAATCCTGGCCTGTCCCTGCACCAATCACCACTATTTAATCAGTTGCATTGAACTGAGAAAATTGTTGGTCGATTTTCTTCCTTTTCTTTGCAGTAAAATTTAGCCACCAAAAACCAGCCAATTTTTAATTTGTTGATTTTCTTCTGAATGCATCCCTAATGGCTTTTCCCTGGTGGCCCGTCGGCCCATTTACCAGATGGGCTCTACCAGTAAACATGGTCACTATGGCCCCCACTGTTGTAGATTGGATTCAGCGAGTCAGATACTTCTGGCAATTTAACCCTGCTATCATGCATTTTTGACAACAGTATACTGGGATTTTATAGCCTTATGTCCACCATCTTCAAGCAAGAACCTGCCTCCTTGTCTCCCCAGTTTAATCAACCCTGTATACCAGTGAACTTATTGAAACTATTTCTGTGACTACACCCCCTGCAGTAAGACCTCCAGGGTCTGGGGCGGGTTCAATTTGGTTTGTCCTCAGGATCATATTCACTGTTGTTCTACACCAATTGTTCATTATTTACAATTCCCAGCTCCATACAACGTTGTTCGGTTGACAATGTCTCTGGCATTCTGGCTTGCTTTTTAGGTGCTTACACATCCTGACTGGCAGGCTGTCTAAACTTCTTCTGCCATTTCCATGACACCCCATCTGAGATAGGTTACTAACGGTTGTGTACTTGACTATGTCTTAAAACCTATAAAGATTTTATAATATAAAATTAGCTGCTCCTGATTCTGTTGACGATAAAATTAAGCAGGCACTAATCAGAGTGTTTGTGCCCAAAGAGCCAGAATCCCCTGAAGTAACATGTCTTTAATCTCTCTCAGATACACCGCCATGAAGGTATAAGTCTTGATGCACCGTAATTGAAGAGAGTATTGGAAGCTGACTTCATCTAATTCCAGTCAATTAGGATTGGGAGAAGTAACATATTAAGGTAATGGATTGGTGGTCCTCGTCATTCTCTTTTTCTTAGCTCATGTCCATTGTAAGGGTAAAGTTTCTTCTTCTTTGCTACTAAAAGTCCCCTGTAGTGAGCACCACAAGAGTAGTGAGAGGTCCCTTTGCTCGCTTCTTCACAGGCCAAAGCTGGCCAGTCCAGCTATATCTTCTTCCATATAGAATGACTACGTGGAGAAGGTCTTGATTCTTCAGTATAGATAGACTATGCTAAAAACCTACACGAATAAATGACAAGATTGATAAAATAAGTTGATACTTTATTTAACATAGGCGAATGATATTTATATTCTTATACTTCATTCAAGATGCAGTAGTGCTCTCTTGTTTTTGATCATAAACTATTGTATAATACAATTGTGCAAAGGGATTGATAGTTCAGGAAAGGGTTCAAACGGGTGTCATGGGTTGATGTCAATACAATCTGTTTTAGGGTTAATCTAACAATGGAGTTGATATTGGGTTACGCTCCTGAGTGAATACTAAAAATTCTAGCTTATCAATTATCAAACACTTACCTTCATAAGCTTAATCGAAATTATGATGGGAAATACCAACGATTAAACAAACTGCCATGGGATGAAGTTGTTGAATTCTTATATTCAGGAGTTAATATTGAAGAGATCTGAATCCTGCATATCTTATCTTAAAACCAAAAAATCATTATTGGTGAGTTTGGTGTGGCAAAACTGATAGATGAAAACCGCCTTCCTGTATACTAATTTTAAACCTAGCAAAGAATTTTTTGCCTTAATTGATTACTTTTACTGTGAGGTCAAGTATTAAATAGGCCAAGGTTCTGAGTCATTATGATGCTCAGATCGCTTTCCACCATGCCTGCGATCCTCACAATGAAATGTATCAGTACATGCTACCCAATTTAAATTTAATACCAACATTAGTAAAATGGTAAATTACCTCCGCTACTATACCTTTTTTTAGTACTAGATGGTCCCAACCTGAGGGGGGATTCATCGATGTCCGCTACTATACCCTTATTCTTGGCTTTTTTAATTTAAAACCTTCCAATAAAGAGTCAAGTACTCTTTCATTGACTTCAACCACAGACAAAGACTTGATTAAAGATTCAGCAGAGTAAAAAGGGATATTCTACTTCTGCCAAAAGTTCAAAAATCCAAGTTAATGGCTTAAACCTAACAGAACAAGCCCTTATCAGCAAAACATTAGATATGAATATAACATATGAGTTTGCCATGCCTCCTCAGCCACAGGCGAACAGCAATCTATATAATTACTTTATCCAAGCAGATACTTTTGACATTAATAAGCATACCAGATCGGATACTTGCGCTGAGTGTACTTAAATTGACCTTACCATGTACAATGTTAAAAAGAAGGCGTTTATGATAGCGAAGCACCTGGTAACATAGTTTCTGTAAACTGTTAAGGCAATAGTTGACCGCCACATAGCCCTAATCTCCCTAAGGCAGGGGTCAGGTCTCATAGTGTCACAAAATCGACCTAGGGCTCCACTAGTGTGCCAGGCAACCAGTGTGAAGACTGGTGGCCCTTTGCTATTTCGCCTTCATTGGTGTACCAACCACTATAATTCCTGCGTCCAACCTACCAACTAACCACCAACAGCTTATCTTTTAGCCCCAAGTGTCCTTGGCGTGTGCCCCAGAAAGTCATGACCCCTTCCTGGGCGGCTCAGGCACTTCCGCGCTGCCCCACCATCCTGACCCTTCACCAACCCATTTGGGAATGACCTGGCGAGTCCATACCCCTTCTTGGGCGGCTATGGCACCTCCAGTGCTGCACCCCGCTAGGGTTGGAGGCATGTCAGCTCATCCGCTGGTAGCCAGATGGCCAGGTTCCCGCCGGTTCCTCATTGAGAGGAGGTATGGGAGCTGGCAGCGCTGGCCACTCCAAGCATAATCACCCGCGCCTTTGGGGATCTCCTATCCTATCTTCCCTACGCTAGTGGCTCTTGCTATATCAAACAAATAGGAAAAATAAGTAAACAAGAGATGTTTATTTAATGGGAATGAACGACTATTTAAACCACTTTCAGGGCTACTGCGCCTAAGTGCTCTTTGGTCAATCATCTGCTGAAAAACCCAACAACCTCTTGATTCCAAAACCTCTATCAGATTGTAAACTTTTCATACCGATTCCCTCTTAGATCTGCTCCTCTGATCACCAAATTAATATTAGGTCAATCCATCCTCAGCATAAGTCGCTGGTCAATTGTATATAAACTTATAAATAAATAGGAATTTGAGCATCCTCAGCATGAGTCACTGGTGCTCCAAATTAGGTGTTGGAACCATTTCCGATGATTCACAACAGATTCATCAGCTTTCCGCTGGAAACTCCCACAATGACCTTTGGATGGCACTTTAGCAGCAAACGCAGCATCCGTTAAACCAAAACTCAAACAAACATATAACATTAAATAGTATTGAACTAGGTGATTAGCCAGCAACTACACCTGACTAACCAAAACCCTTAATCCGAATACTATTGGAAGGATTCATCTGGTTAAAATTCTGACATTGCCCACCCCTTAACCAGATGATATCCTTCTTCATGACCCACCCCAATGGTGGGTCAAGACCTCCCAGAGCTCCTTTCAAAGGAGCGCTGGTCTTAACCAGTGACTTTCGCCACTCCATACTAAAACATCCAACTTTCAAGCAGCTCACTAATGAAGACCCCTGTAGTGAGCACTAATGTCACAAAATTGACCTTGGGCTCCACTAGTGTACCAGGCTAACCAGTATGAAGACTAGTGGCCCTTTGCTATTTCGCCTTCATTGGTGTACCAACCACTATAATTCCTGCGTCCAACCTACCAACTAACCACCAACAGCTTCTCTTTTAGCCCCAGGCGTCCTTGGCGTGTGCCCCGGCAGTCCTGCCCCCTTCCTGGGTGTCTCAGGCACTTCCGCGATGCCCCACCCCTGTGACCCTTCACCAACCCATCTGGGCATGCCCTGGTGAGTCCATCCCCCTTATTGGGCGGCTATGGCACCTCCCGCGCTGCACCCCACTAGGGTTGGAGGCATGTCAGCTCATCCGCTGGTAGCCAGATGGCCAGGTTCCCGCTGGTTCCTTATAGAGAGGAGGTATGGGAGCTGGCAGTGCCAGCCATTCCAGGTGTGATCACCTGCGCCTTCGGGGATCTACTATCCTATCTTCCCCACTCTAGTGGCTCTTGCTACTTCAAACAAATAGGAAAAATAGAAAAATAAGAGATGTTTATTTAAAGGGAATGAACAACTAGTTATACCACTTTCAGGGCTACTGCGCCCAAGTGCTCTTTGGCCAATCATCTAGAAGAAAACCCATTGGCCTCTTGAATCCAAAACCTCTATCAGATTGTAAACTTTTCATACCGATTCCCTCTTAGATCTGCTCCTCTGATCACCAAATTAATATTAGGTCAATCCATCCTCAGCATAAGTCGCTGGTCAATTGTATATAAACTTATAAATAATTAGGAATTTGAGCATCCTCAGCGTGAGTTGCTGGTGCTCTGAATTAGGTGATGGAACCATTTTGGACGAGTTGCAACGGATTCATCAGCTTTCCTTGGAAACTCCCACTATGACCTTTGGATGACCTTTTGGCAGCGAACGCAGCTTATGTCAAACCTAAACTTGAACAAACATATAACATTAAATAGTATTGAACTAGGTGATTAGCTGGCACTTACAGACAGCTAACCAAAACCCCTAATCTGAATACTATCAAAAGGATTCATCTGGTTAAAATCCTGACACATAGTAAAGTTGATAATAATAATGATCGTAGGGTTTGAGGGCAGTGACCCTCAAAAATGACATTATTTTGAGTCAGATGCTGACAAATTAATTAAACCTAGGAGCAGAGGTGGCACGGGCCAATGTAAAAGCAATTTGGGCAAATCAAAGGCTGCTAAACCAAAATCTGCTGAACTGAGGAATAAAAAAATGTCAAGTTTCTCCAAGATTCGCTATCTGGTGCTAACGGTGGGGAGCCCAACAAGTAGGCTGACTGCAAGGGGCTGGCGTCAGTCAAGAGGACAGGGGTGGCTCTGGAGCCAATGGATGAGATTCCGTTCATTTGAGTAAATTAAACTAAATAAAAATATATGATAAAATTAATCTTTGAATGGAAGTATTTTATTAGAATAATATAGGGCTTTTTATAGGGTATTTAGGGACACATGCCTCAAGGATCGTCGTGGCCCCATCCAAGTAGAGTTTCTCCTGGCTTTCTGGATTGCCCACTATTCTGACCCTTACTTGAATCAAGCCACCCTTGTGACCAGTCAGAGGATATACCAGGTCTCATGTCTTAAGGAAGGGAATGTACCGTTTCCTCAATTTTGGGGTAATTTATACCAAGCCTCAAATTCATTATACTTGTAGTTTTTAATCTGATTATTGAATCTAATAAGCCATTTGGGATTTAAACTCCCCAAATGGGGATAATGGTCCTTCCACTGGACAAGGCTTTCACCTAACCCAGGGAAAATTCTGACAATGACAACCATGGCAAAGTGCAGCCCAGTGAATCAGGAGCTTCCAAGCCAAATTATGCCAAAAGTGGAAATGTTAAGAGCCTTGGCAAAGGGAAGCTCAGAAAATCAGGAGCTGCCAAGCCAAAGTTATGCCAAATACAGAAATGTCAAGAGTAGAGGAGAGTAGCAGCTTAGCGAATCACAAGCTGTCAGAAAACTTTTATTAAATTATAATTCAAAAGTTTGTGATAAGGTTAAAACAGAAATGATGAGCTCTAATTCATCCCCAATAGCATAATATTAGATTTGTAAAAGTTTCCGTAACGTTTGGGGTACCTAACAAACAATATAGAATGGGCCTAGATGGGAATATTTGGGCTGAGATTATTGAATTAGGTCCACGGATAGCCTGCTGCTTATGGACTCTTCAGGAAAGTTCCTCATATCCCTCATTTCATGATATAAATAAAACCAGATGAAGGTGTTTAGGAAAACTTTGTCTTCTAGTATATATATAGTAAATACCTTAAAAATTAAATTAAATTTTGCTAAATATTAAGATCTTTTATTAAATTTGGAAGGAAATCCTGGATTTTGAGCGCAATATTGTAAGGCTGGAGATCCAACCTCATGGGTTGGACCGGAAAAAATCCATTATATGTAGAAGAAGGGACCCAATTCCCCTATGGACCCATTGGCTCAACTGGGGTCTAGAGACATGTGGTTGATGAACGTTGGGTAACCTCGTTACCCTAAAGGATCCTTCCACAGTATCCCTATTGTCTTCTTCTTCTCTTGTTGATTAAAATAAAGGAGATTTGCAAATATGTAATCCAAGCCAGAAGTCACCAACAGCACCTCCACCCTCCCCTGTTTGCCATTCCTCCATCTCTCACTTCCTTGGAAGGGAACAAAATTGACTTTGAAACTCAGGAAATGGTTCCTGAGTCAGGAAAACTGATCTGGAACACAGAATCTGAAACTCCAGGTCTGTAAATGGCAATCTGAGTTGAGAATCTATTTTAAAAAATTATCAAATATCATTTAAAAATTTGTCAAAATTGACACTTGTGGAAATTAATTCAGCCAACCTTGTATCCAAGCAAACTTGCTCAAGTTTCTGATCAATGAGGGTCCCTCCCTGGCGGATCAGGAAATTATGTTACCAGATCTTTTATGACCTAGTGCATAATCTGGCTGATGACGCCCAAGCCCAGGCAGGGTACCCATGAGTATAACTGCCACTGTCTAGGAACACAACCATAATCCCCTTTTCCCCATTTTTGCATATAAGGTAACTGCCTCTGGAAGAGGCAGATTTCAGTCCATTTTCCCACTTAAGTTTAGATAAAGATGATACTTACACAAACCTACTCTACAAATTTCATCTCTTTTACAATATACTTCCACTTAACACAGCAAAGTATTCAGTGATCTGCGTTTTAGGGCTGATGGTCGTCAAGTAGGCCCTCCAAGCCAGGAATATAGCAGCCCACTAAATGGTGATTGCAATTACTAAATATTTTTCTATGGGCGCACAATGCCAATTGGCCACTTCTGAGGAGTTTTGAGATCTGCCAAACTCTTTGCATCAATCTGCTCTTCCTTTGGTTCCCAACAGACAAGCTACAGGTCCACCTCCCACTTTGAAAGATAGTCAGAGAATTCAGATTAATTCGCCCCACTAATCTGCTGGTGGTTCAGCACAATTTAGGTTGAATAAGATATTTCCACTAATTGCTATTCTCCATTTGTGGGCGAGGAACAATCATTATCACATCTGCAAGGTGGTAACCAGGCATCAGACTATCCAGGCTATCTCGCTGAGGGACAATCCAGCCCAAATTAATTTATTATTTTAGATCTTCTACCTGGCGACATCCCTGACCCCTCAACCCATCGCAAACCCCTCAATGGGCGCAAAATAAAGCCCAATGCCTCTTGACAGTCAAAATAATTTGATTTGATTTGATTTGATTTTTATACCTAATCAGCATTTTAAAGATTTAAAAAATCCTAATGATTTAAGAATTTTAATTTTAATGAACCAGTACAAGAAGGATTAAAAAAGAGCCCAAAGGTCACCAACTGCAAACCCAGGAGGATTGGCATCCTCATTGCTTCTCCCATCCTTGGGAGATGCCCCTGAAAGTCCTGCAGTTGCCCCATTGCAGCCATTTTGGTTTGCTATGGGGGCCTTTGGTATGTTATTGAACTTTTATTTCCCCCATAAGAATCATACCGAAATTCCTCCTACAAGTGATCAGAACTGCTATGCCATTGGCATTATTAGATTTCCACTGGGTTGTTACACACCCAGATTGGAAGCCCAGTCTTACTATAATCAGCAGGTTCCATGACATAATGGACTGACCAATAACTTCAGCATTTCCCGCCCTCTTCATGGGATCAGGAAAAGAGTTGCTTACTTAATTACAATCAATTTGGATTCCAAACGTGACTTAGTTTTCTCTTGATGGTCGTTCATATTCTTCTTCAGGGCATGCAAACAACTCTTAAAGACCCAGGATAGCGTTCAACCAGCAACAGATAATCAGTCTTCACCTTCAGCAGGTGTAGTGACAATGGGGATTCCCCAAGTCCCATCTCCTGAAGTAGCGGAACAAATGCTAGATGCTCTGGCAGAGCTTCATGTACGCTTTGCATCTGACGTTTTGGGATTTCACCAAATTCGCTTATCTCCGAAGAATCCCCTTCCTAAATTCCCCCAAAATCATCAGAAGGAGTGAGCAATCTATCGCAATCTATCAAAGTTAGTGATCAATCAAATTTCAATCAACTGATATAAGATTTGATTGCGCAGAGATTAATTCACTATGATAGATTATGAACCGTAAAAAAGCCTATAAATTTTTCTTTTTTTGAAAATAAAAATGAGGTTGAGTTTAACCTGTATTTTCTTATTTACTATATTGCATTTTTGGAGAATCCGCCCAGTGTAACTTCGAGATACAAACTGCCCCATTGGAAGTGTAATTCAAAACTTCCAGACTGGTGCTCACTACAGGGGCTCTCTGAGTTACGCACCAGTGACCACATCTATCACCATGGATTCTCAATTTTCGCCTGACGAGGCTCAAGATCAAGAGCAAGGCAGTATTTTACGATGGGTCCCTTAAAAAAGGAGCCCAATTTCCAAGATTACCCTCCACGTTGGAATTTCAGGCCAACTTGGAATTCTATAATCCTAACTTAAGTTTTGCCTCAGACTTTCAAATGCCACCTGAGGCCTTGAAGATATCATCAATCAATTACTTGAAGGGGCTCTAATCCCTGGAATATGTTCTACCCAATCTCAATCAAATGCAGTACCTTCTATATTGTGAGAAGTGCTGTAATCCTCTCAAGTGCCAGGGATTGGCTCCAACCAATATCTACAACGACTTATACATCATACACTATGCCACTTGCTACCTGTAGTTGGAATGCACCATCAAGGGATGCTCAATTTACTAGAAGGAATCCAATCCTTGAATAATTATATTTCCAAGTTTTTCAAGTCGGCCTCCGAATTTAGCTGAGATATTTGTGATGCTATTATTAAGAAATAAACTTCCCTCAACGAAGTACAACAGCAGCTCATTCAGTTTAATCATGGGATATCAATTTTTATTGATGTAAAGTTTCAAAAAAGGTTCAAAAGATCCAGAAGGAATGGAGAGAGGGTGTTTCCCAACTCTCTGAGCGTAGTCAATCAATGGATGAAGAAAACAAAACCCATCTTTTTTAATTGGAACAATTTTACTCATGAATTCAGTTCTGGGTCAATGAAGTAGAGAAAACCTCTGGAAATATGGGTCCTCCTGGGGTAAAAGGACCTCGTGGGCCACCTGGAGGTGTAGGGCCTCGTAGACCTCCTGGAGCTGATGGGCCCCGTGGACCCCCAGGTGCAGATGGACCTCGTGGACCTCCAGGCGCTGTTGGTCATTCAGGATCTTATCAGCAAATTAACTCTCTCATGAACATAATGACCCACTTACGTGAACAATTCTCTAAGGTGGCTAAAGAATGCAACCTAACCTCTGATGGGGTACCAATTGACCCCCTTTTGACTCTGCAGTCATTGTCCAATGAATTGATTAATTTGGGAAAGTAGGCCAAGGACACTGATATCTTGTTACATGCTTGTGAATCAAAAGGGGAATTGCTCCAAGCGAAAATTGAGACTCTGGAACTCAAGTACAATGCACAGCAGGAACAAATTTCTGAGCTATCTCGCCGACTAGATGAAAAAGTAGGGCATGCAGACCTGAATCGACAGATTAACGAAATTGGATGGAAGCTGTTGGTCCTTACCCTCAATTTTCTTCTTAAGCTTCAGATTCTGTCTCTTATGTTTCTACTCAATCTGAACAACCTGGAGTGCATGTTTTGACTAGAAACGCTCCCATGATTTTCAAGCCAGTATTTAAGGACAAATACTCCCCAGGGGAAGGCAGCATTATAACCTTTCTATATCTGTATGAAAAGGCATTAAGTGAGGCCACGGATCACCAAAAGATGAATTACTTGCCTAATTGCCTTACTCGATTGGCTCAAGATATTATGGTTCCCCACTTAATGACTTTCTCTACTTGGGCTCAAATCAAAGAAGCATTGATCAAATATTTTTGAAGTGAGCAGACCCTATCTTCGCAAAAACAGGCCTATATGGGTATACAGCTCCACTGAAATGAATCTATTAAGGACTTTGCTCATTGGTTCTATCAGGAAGCTAAAACTCTTGTAGCTTGTGGTTGGTTAAACTTGTATGATGCAATAACCGCAGTTCTGTCAGCCTTTACTACTAAGACGCAAATGCAATTTTATATGAATGGTGTCATAAAGAATTTCCAAAGTATTTTGGATATTAAGGAGGCCTTATTGGAGTTGCCCCTCAACTCTCCAAAAAACCCCAAGTTTATGAGTCTCTTAGACCTAGTTGGCCCAAAGTCTTTGCCATGCCTGAGAACACTAGAGCGATCCAGTGTAATTACTGTCATCGCTACTTTCATACTGAAAATTGTTCTTTTAAAAAGGAAGCAGATGAAAAAAGAGATAAGACCAACAAGATTCTTCACCTTGATAATGATGTGAGTGTGCAGCAAGAGCAGCAAAGTTTAATAAAGTGTAATAAAGATGACCATTCATCTTATTCCTTGCCCTCCTTATTGGCATTATCCTCTCAGTTTGGAAGCATCATTGCCCAAATTAATTTCCGAGTAAATCAAATCAATGCCAAGGTTATCATAGATACTGGATCCCCGGTGAATGTTGTCTCCTCCAAATTGGTCAAATGGATCAAATTAACCCCCAATATTTCTCATTATGAAGAATATGGCACCGCCGGCCCTCAGAGTACTCATTCTATTGGAGCTTTTTCATCCCTTCCTCTGAAATTTGGGACTTTAACCTTTACCATTCAAGCAATTGTGCTCAATAATTTGAGTTATGACCTACTCTTGGGAACTCAATTTTTACAAGAATTTTATGAAATTATCAACTATCCTGACTCGTCATTATCTCTCTTAGGGTATTGAGTTCCCTTACTTTTATCTGATCATGCTTCCACTCAATGTTGGTTATGTCTGCTAGAAGGAACTAAAAGGTCTTATTCACTTCAGTATTAGGTTGAAGATCCTCATGTAAAATTACCTCCTACCATGGCTGATATTAAAGAGGGAATGGCTATTTTTTCTCCTGAGAAATTAGTTATTCCACCAAATCACAAGTGTTCATAAATACTTCTTTGCACTTTTCGATTCCCAAGGGGCATTTGCTACAAGTCCAGGGCACTGTCAATCCTTCTGCCAAAGAACTTTTGCCTTGTTCTGGAATATTGGATTATGCTTATTCAGGCTCTTTATCTGTCTTACTAGCGAACCTTACTGATGTGCCAAAACCAGTAGATCAAGAGCGCCCAATTGCTTATTTTAAGCTGTTACCCTTATCTCGTATATATGATGTTAAACCCTTTGGGAGTTTACAAGACTCTGGATTGGAGAGTGATCAGGAAATCCTTACTGTGGGTCCTGCTATCGGGAAACATCTCTCTAAGGAACAGGAGAAACAAGTGCTTCAATTATTGGATGAATATTCCGACATTTTTGCCAGGCATACCTACGATTTTGGGAAGATGAAAGGTGTAGTGCACACTGTTGAAACTGGTGATCACCTTCCTATCCGTGTGAAGCCCTATCATAAATTCAAAGTGGAAGAAGCCCAGGTTACTAAGGAGTTAAATCAATTGCTGGAGGCTGGATTATTAAAACCCTCCAAAAGTCCCTGGGCATCCCCATTGTTGTTGATTGAAAAGAAAGATGGTTCTCATTGAGTTATGATGGATTATTATCAATTAAATGCTATAACCTGATGGGGCTGTTATCCCTTATCTAGGATTGATGATTCTCTTAGATTGTTAGCTGGATTCACCTATTTTTTGGCCATGGACTTAGTCAGTAGATATTGGCAGATCGAACTGTCTCCAGAAGATCATGCCAAGTGTGCACTGATATTAAGTGAAGGGTTGTTTGAACCAACTTGCATGCCTCAAGGCCTAAGCAATGCCCCCACAACTTCCAAAAGGGCCATGGACAGTATGCTCCGGGATCTAAAGCTTACTTGTGTTCTGGTATATCTTGATGACATTACCGTGTTTTCCAAAACCTTTACTGAGTATTTAAACCATTTAAAAGAAGTATTCAGCCAAATTTGGGGCTCTTCCTTAAAACTCAAGCCCTCCAAGTGCTCATTCTTTCATAATGAAATGTATTTCTTAGGACATCAGGGGCAGCTAAAGGGATTCAACCCCTTGAGGACAAAGTTCAAGCCATCCAACAGATGCCTCCTCCCTCTTCTTTATGGGATATTAAGTCTTTCTAGGTATGGTTGGGCATTATTGGCAATTTATTCCCAACTTTGCTGATATGGCTGAACCCTTATTTTATTTATTGTAAAAAGGAGTGTCTTTCAAGTGGGGGATCAGCTCAAGAACAGTCTTTCGATTCTCTGCGTACCGCCTTGATGAAGGCACCTGTTTTAATTCACCTCCAGCTTTATAAGCCTTTCTTTCTACATATGGATGCAAGCAATGTCGCTATTGGGGCTATTTTATCTCAGTGTGATGAAGAAAATAAGGATCATCCTGTTGCTTACTATAGCAAAACTTTGTCAAAGGCTGAACAAAATTATAGCATTACTGAGTGGGAATGTTTGGTGGTAATTTTGGCCATCAAGCATTTTTGGCCCTTTAGATATGGTACCCAATTCACCGTTATTACTGACCATTCCTCCTTACGATTGCTGCAGAATATGAAGGATCCTGATGGGAGGTTAGCCTGTTGGGCTTTACAATTGCAAAATTACGATTTTCCATTGTTCATCACTCAGGAGCTCAGCATCAAAATGCGGATGGGTTATCCTGACTATCTATTCTGACCTTGGAACCAGAAAAAGAAGGACACTTGTATAATCTTATTGGACAACCGGAATTATGTGATTGAGAGACTGAAGAGGATTGAGCCTATCTAAAATCAATTACCAAGGATACTATGATTCAAGATGGAGCTTTGTATAAGAAAGTCAAGTCCAAGTGGTTGCCCTTCCTACATCCCAACTCCAGGGTCATGCTGTAATGGAAGGTCATGAACAAGTCAGTCATAGCGGCTTAAAGAAAACTCAAGAATGGTTGAAGGCTCAATACTATTAGAACAACATGATCGAGTTCATTCAGGAGACTGTTGACTCATGTCTTACATGCAAACGTCATGGAACTACCAACCCAACTTATCAACATCAAGTCATTTCCCCAACTAAGGCGTTTGAAGTAGTCAGCATTGTGTTGTAGGGCCTTTTCCTTGAGGAGTGCATGGTCATTAGTGTATCATTATGGCCGTTGACCATTTGACCAAATGGGTTGAGGCCATTTCAATTGCTACCCCTTTGGCTAAGACTACAGCCTTATTCCTATATCAGCATATTATTTCCCAACATGGATATCAAAAGGTCCTTATGTCAAATAATGTGACTAATTTCACCTCGCAGCTTATACAGGAGTTATCAAAATTACTTAACACTACTCAGCGATTTGTTGTCCCATATAATCCATCCACAAATGGGGCCATTGAACGAGTTAATGGAACCTTGGTCTTGATTTTAAGGAGAATGGCCTCAACTGATCCGACTTGGTGGAATTTTTATTTACCTAGTGCCTTGTTTGCTTATTGGATAAGCTATCACCACATTATCAAGATGTCCCCATTTAAGTGTATATATGGGTGGGATACTTCAGTCCCTTCTAGTGTTCAGACTATCCTTGAAGAAAGCATCCCAGAAAATTCCGATTTAATTGTGAGAAATCTGGCTGATGAGATTATCTGTCTTCAAGCTCAAGCAATGAATACAATTGAAACCACCACTCGAAGAGAGACTCTATGAAGCAATCAACATAAACCAGTCTTACCTGAATATCAGATTGGAGATTATGTTATGTATTATCATTCTCAGCCAGGTGGATGGACTGAAAATCTGGAAACTAGTTGCCTGGTTCTTATAGAGTTATATTTTGAAAAGGATTAGAATATTTGATTATTCATACTGATACTGGTATTGTGGTAAATCATATTCATACTAGGTTTTAAGAAGTCATCCTCCACCACAATCAAATCTTGAGGGGCCAGTGTTAGATTTCACTGAGTTCGCTTATCTCTGAAGAATCCCCTTCCTAAATTCCCCCAAAATCATCGGAAGGAGCAAGCAATCTATCACAATTTATCAAAGTTAATGATCAATTGGATCCTGATCAACTGATTGAAGATTTGATTGCACAGAGATTAATTTACTCTGATAGATTACAAACCATAAAAAAGCCTATAAATTTTTCTTTTTTTGAAAATAAAAATGAGGTTGAGTTTAACCTGTATTTTCTTAATTACTTCATTACATTTTTGGAGAATCCGCCCCAGTGTAAATTCGAGATACAACCTGCCCCATTGGAAGTGTAATTCAAAACTTCCAGATGGGGGTTAAAAGCTCCTACTCCCAATTATGCACAGAGAAGTGTGACTCTCTTAAATGCTCTTGACGGAGAGGCACGCCGCTGGGTCAGAGGAGTATTACAGGCTGCAAAAATGGGGAATCACACTCCATTATTGAGTCTAGTATCTGATGAAGTACAAGCACCTGAATCTAGAGCGCCCTGAACATACAGTCTCTTCACTCTCCACCAGAAGGTCCCTGACTTGCCTTTGCTGGTAGAGGCCTTCACAGAATTAGTACCTTCAGCTGGGATCCCTACAGACATTGCAGTGGCAGCTTTCAGAGCAATCTTGGACAACTCTGAAGCCAGAAATGCCGCATGTGATCCTCTTCCAGTGTCCATGGAGGCTTCAATTTCTTTAACATATTCAGAAAGACAAAACCCTTCCATAAAAGTATAACATCAATTCCAGTAATGCCATCTTTTCCAACCGCAAACCCCTTCCCAGTTAGTTTTTCCAGTCTAAAACCCCTGATTATACCTCTTCAGGGAATAAGGGTCCAGGAAAGCGCTCCCCTGGTGTCGCGATGTTATCTTCCTTCTCGCAGGTTACTTTGAAGAGTAATAAACCACCAGTGGAGAGTATCTTCCCCTTCTCTGTAGATGATCTGTTGACTGTGGCATTGGACCCAGATAACATAATCTAGCACCCATCCAAATGTCCCAGGTGGAAGCCCATTTAGCACCTGTTCAGGAAACTGATTCTCATACCACTAAGCCTAGTCCTTCTCCTACTGGGCAGCCCCACCCACCATACAGTCCATAAAAGTTACTCACCATAACAGTGATGAACAAGGGCATAGTGGTAGATCCTTCAATCCCATCCTGCCTGGGGACCAGGAGATTCTTATAGAGGGATCACATGAGGAGAAGCAGGATAGCTCATTGGTTACTAAGGGGCCACTTCTCATTTTGGGGCCAGCCCACTTTCCGCTGCCCCTCTCCTTCCATGACCAATAGAGAGGATTAAGCTTAATTCCTGTTTCTCATTACCTTCAGAGTGGGAGTACGGAAGGTCACAGTACAAGCACTCCTTGATACTGGAGAAGCGGGCAATTTTGTGGATCTAAGAGTGGCACACTCTTTAGACCTAAACATAGTGCTAGCTCCTTCTATATTAGGCGCTTCATCTGCACTATTGATCTTCCATACTATCCAACGTCCAGTTCAGTTGTGAACTACAAATTTGGCTTCTGTGACCATTTTTCAGCTGTACTTAATCTATTATACCCTGTCATCATGGGGTAGAGTGGTGGCGTCACCAACAGGTGAACATCAATCTAGATCTTTATTCTCTGCCCTTTACCAATAAGAGATGTAGTGGGGAATCTCCACTAATTTAAGCTCTCACAACAGACCCCTACTTAGCTCAACTTCCTCCCATGAGCTGCCCCCTTAGACCTCTTTAATATTTTACTGACTTCCTAGCCCCATATAAGGAAGTCTTTGACATGAGGCTTGCAACTCAACTTCCTTCCCATTCAGAATATGATCTTTGCTTCCAGCTAACAGTTCAACTTATTAATATTAACGCCCGTTGTACCCTCACATGGAGGAAGAAGACAAGGCGCTGGGCATACGGCTAGATAACATTATGCAAAAAGGATAGATTATCAAGATATCCTCCCCCATTGCCTCACCAGTAGTCTTTGCCCAGAAGGCAGATGGGACTTTACGCCTATGCGTATATTATAGCCATGTTAAAATGTGACAGTTCTGGATATATACCCACTCCCCTTGGAACAAACCATTGCTCAGTCCATTGCTAAATCCTGAGTTTTTTTAAAGTTAAGCCTGGCTAATGCCTTTAACTAGGTGAGGGTCAAGGAGGTCCAAGAGTGACTCACAGCCATTAGGACAAGGCGTAGGATATTCCAATTTAAAGTGATGCCATTTGGACTGAAGAACGCCCAGGAAACCTTCCAAAGATTGGTTGATGATGTCCTACGGGACCTTAGATTTACCTATGCTGTCAATTATAACAATGATACATTATTTCATTCCCCAAACCATTAACAGAACACCAAGGATTTGGAGGCTGTAATGGAAGCCTTTATTAAAGCAGGCCTCTTTGTCTAGCCTTTCAAAATAAGAATTACTTCAAGAAGAAATAACTTTCTTAGGAAACCTGGTTCTCAAGTAAGGGTATGCTGTCCACCTGTAAGCTAGAGGCCATTCAGACCTGGTTAATCCTACTACCCAAAAAGATAAGAAGCTTTCTGGGCACTGTGATTTTTTCAAGAAGTTTTCTACTGCGCTCGCCAGCTGGCAGCATCCCTCCATCCACTGACAGGGAAGAATGTCCCTTTCAAAATGGACAGAGGAGTGTCAACAAGCCTTTGAGGCAATCAAAATAGTTTTCGTGTCAGCGCCAGTCCTGCGGCATGCTGACACATCCAACCCAATTATTGTGGCATTTGATGCATTTGCAGTTATAGTGGGAGCTGTACTGTTGCAAGAGATGAGGGGTGTTTACCCTGTGGCATAATTCTTAATAACATTCACCTCCATAGAACAAGCATGAGAAATTTATGATAAAGAGTTGGCTGCAATCCTTGATCGCTGACCCATTAAGATATCTTCTTCGGGAAGAAAAGCATAAAGTCACAGTACGCACTGACCATAAGTCCTTACTGTGTTATCAGAAACAAAAAAGATAGCTCACCATCAAGCACGTACATACAGGGACCTTTGTAGTTTTCACTTCAAGTATGAGTTCATAAAAAGGCCACTAAATGTGCTGCCTGCTATTTTGAGTCACAACCCTACCTTGGCTCCTGGACCAGAGGATGACCTGTCTATCTCACCACAGTGGCGCTTTCCACCATATCCTCACTCTCGCCCACGTTATGGCAGCATATGCTGATATCTCTCCAGAGACACCCATGTTTGGACGAGTTTTATAAGGTAAACTTTGTTGCCCAGAGGGAATTTAGTTGGCTAATGACCTGGCGACTAAGCAGCACAAACAGCCCCTGTACTACTTAAAGGATGGTATAATCTTCTTTCAGGATAGAATTTGGGTTCTAATCATCCTGCGCATGCAAGTTTTGAAGAGCACCACACCCCACCTGCAGTAGGACATCCTGGTTCAAAGAAATGTGCTAAGTTAGTCAAAAGAACCTACAATTGGCCTGGGGTTTCCAAGAATATCTCAGCTTATGTATCAAGTTATATTTCCTGTTCTCGCTCTAAATCAGACCGCACAAGAAAAAAGCTCCTTCTCTACACTTTTTAACAAGCTGAGGGTTTCTGGACGTCTATCTCAGTGGACTTCATTGTTAAACTTCCCATGTCCAGGGGGTAGATGCCATAATGGTGGTTGTGGATAGGTGCACCAGGTTTGATTAGTTTCTCAATGTAACACAACCATAACGGCTGCAGATACTGCAGCACTCTTTATCACTTATCTTTTCTCCATGTCTGGATTTCCAACAGAAATTTTAAGTGATCGTGGTTCATAGTTCACAGCCAGGTTTTAGGATGCCTTGCCGAGACTTCTTAGCATCAAAGCCTGCCTTTCTACAGCATATCACTTACAATCAGATGGGCAAACTGAGAGAAATAGTCTAGTTTTAGATTAAAAACTACGTTAACTCCTCAGCCACACAGGAAACTTGGGCCACGGACCTTCCTTTAGCGCAATTTTCCTACAACAATGCACAACACTCTTCCACTGGATTTCCCCCTTTGAAGCAACATTGGGTTACAACCCATCCTTCCAATATGGAGCACGCTTAATATCAGAAGTCCCCACAGCAAAGGACCGGATCACTCATATCCAAGATACCCAAAAGCTTGTACAAGAGACTTTATAAAAAACTATTGGGGACTAGTAGAAGTTTTCATACATAAAATGACTCCCAGGGCACGACATCTCTTAGGCTCACTTTTATGCTTGACACTCACCTGAATATGAAGGTTTCCTCTAGGAAGTTGGTTAGCAAGCTATGGCCCTTTTAAAGTAGAAAAAGATTTGGGTAATGGCGCATACAGCATCAATATTCCTGACCATTGGAAACAACATAATTTATTCCAAATCTCTCATTATCCCCCTTTAAGAATGAGCTTCCTTCTACCCCTGAGCCTATTATTGTGGGAACTCTTAAGATGCAGAAGTGGAGGCAGTTCTGGCCTCAAGGAAATCAAGAGATCGGTCCAGTACCTTGTTGCATGGATAGGCTACCCATTATATGAAAATGGTTGGGTAAGTGTAAGGGACTGCGAGAGTTTTAAGGAGTAAGTGGCTGAGTTCCATGAGTCACATCCTAAGGTTTCCTATCCACCCAAGAAATTTGCTACCATTTTGGCCATCAAACGCTCTATTAGACACAAGAACTATGCCCTGGTTCATGTACCAGAAGTAGGGATGTTTCCAATTAAAAAGAGAGTATAGTGTAATTTTGGAGACCCAACTTCTTGGGTTGGACCTGAAAAAGTTTTTTATAGGAAGAAGAAGGTACCTAATGTCCCTATGGATCCCTTGGCTCAACTGGGAGACTTGGGACATGCTATTGAAGAACGTTGCGTAACCTCATTGCCCAAAGGATCATTCCAAAGTTTTCCTTTGTATGCTTCTTCTCTTGTTGAAAGAACAAAGGAGGAAGCAGGGATCTAATCTAGGCCAGAAGTCACCAACAGTGCCTCCACCCTCCCCTGGTTTCCACTCCGCCATCTCTCACTTCCTTAAAAGGGAAGAAAATCGACCTTGAAACTCAGGAAATGATTCCCAAGTCAGGAAAACGAATCCAGAACACGGAATCTGAAACTCTGGGTCCATAAATGCCAATCCAAGTTTATAATCCATTCTCAAAAACTTTTAAAAATCTTTAAAAATTTGTTAAAATCGAACCTAGTGGAATCCAATTCTGCCAATCTTTTGATACAAGCAAATCCGCTCAAGTTTGTATCATTGAGGGTCCCTCCCTGGAGGATCAGAAAATTATATTGTCAGAGATTTTATGACCAAGTGAATAAGCTGGCTGATGACGCCCAAGCCCAGGCTGGGTACTCATGAGTATAACTGCCACTGTCTAGGAACACACCCATGATCCCCTTTTCCCCATTTTCGCATATAAGGTAACTGCCTCTGGAAGAGGCAGATTTCAGTCCATTTTCATTCTTAAGTTTGAATAAAGATGATCTTTTTTCCCAAACCTAATCCATGGACTCCGCATCTTTTTCCAAAAAAACTTTCACATAACCCAGCAAAGTACACAGCGATCTGTGTTTTAGGGCCAATAGCTGTTAAGTAGTTCCTCCAAGCCATCAATCTGGTGGCCTACCAAATGGTGATTGCAATGATCAAAGATTTCACCACAGGCATGCGACGCCAATCCGCTGCTTACAAGAGTTTTTGTCTGCTGTAATCTTTGCAATAATCTGATCTTACTTGGCACCCAATGGACTAGCTATAGATCTAGCTCCTATGCACGAAATAGTTGGAAAAGTTGGACTAATTAGCCCCACCAATCTGCTGGTGGTTTGGCTCAATTCTAATGGAATGAGACCATCTCCACTAATTGAGATTCTCCATTTGGGAGCAGTAAATGGCCATCCTTGCAACCGCAGGGCTATAATCAGGCACCAGACTATTTAGGCCATCTCGCCAAGGGCTATCCAGGCCAAATCAGTTTATAAAATCGATCTGCTGTCCCAGTGTCGTCCCCAACCCCTCAACCATTGTGATACCCCTCAACGGGTGCAAGGCAAATCCCAAGGCCTCCCAACAGATGAATCAATCCGATTTGATCTGCAAAGCTAATAAAAATTTAAAAAAATTCTATTAATTTTAGAATTTTATTTATGATGAAACAGTACCAGAATGTTTGGAAAAAGAGCTTAAAGGTCACCAACCTCAAACCTAGGAGAATCGATCATCCTCTTTGCCTTTCCCACTCTTGGGAGATGCCCTGCAAGACCTGCTTTTGCACCATTTCAGCCATTTGGTTTATTATGTGTCCTTAGCATGTTCTTGAACTTTTATTTCCCTCATAAGAATTATAGGGGATACCTCCTACAAGTGATTAGAACTAGTATGCCATTGGCATTCAGGGATTTCTAATGAGTTGTTACACACCCAGATTGGAAGTCCAGTCTTAAATTTAATCACCAGGTTCCATCACAGATATGGACCAATCTTCAGACTTCAACAAACTATTCACCTCTCTGTACGCCCTCTACGGTGAAAAGATCATACTCCTCAGCGTTAGCATCGTACTTACCATTTTCCAAGGATACATCAACAACCACTCATCAAGCCAACGGACTAAGGATCTGATAACAGCTGCAATCTTTTGTTTGTGGGCGCCCACTTGGGCCCTCTTAACCAACTGTTTTGTGGCAATGTGGAAGGATCACTTTAATCATAATATACGAAGTTCATTTAATCTCATCTCCCTTTTATAAGATGTGATGGGAATATTAAGAGAGAGCTCTACCTGCTTGGTATGAGCACACAACCACACCCTGATAATAATCTTTTCCATCTTGTTACTGCTAAGGGAAGCTGCTTGCCTCCTCCCATCCCAAGGGAACTACGTTGATGCCGCATTCAAGTTTAGACGGAAATTGACCCCAGAGGAGTTTAGTAATGCATGGAACCTTCTCCCATGTCAGATTGCAGGCCCGTCTCACTATGGCCACTGGTTACCTATGGCAGCATCCCTCCAAATCGCCCAGGTGATATCAGACCTACCAAAGAACTTGTCCTTCTGTCTCACCGACCTCTTGAAGACACAGCTGGTCCATCCAATATATCTGGAGGTCTGCCTCTTTCTGGATGAAAGAGCCACCACCCCAAACGACTCAAAGGATGCCGCCTGGTCAGCGCTCTTGCCCCTCAGCCAAGGGAGAATGTCATCATGGAGTACGTTCAGCTGTTCTGGCCTCTATCTAAGGCCATAAAAGTGACTCCCTCCTAGTTCTCATGGATGATTAGACAGAACCTTTATTTGGACGTCCTCATGGTTATGGCAGCTACCCGCCTGGGGCGACCTTAGAGGAAGAAGTCGCTATTGCCTCCCAGGTAGAGAGCCAGCTAGCATTGGCCCAAGCCAGAACCTCTGTTCCCAGGAACCACGATAGTTTCCACAGACAACGCGTGGAGTCAAAGCCTTTACTCCCAGTAGCTCAGAAGGCCCTGCTTACAACCTTTGCCTGACCACTACCCAAATTTCTTCGCTCAACAGAGGAAATTGTTCCACTTATCTGTTTATATCAGTTTTGCTTTGAAGCGAAAGAGGAAGGAAAAAAGGTTGAGATGGAGAAGTTTTGGGCACTAGTGTACATGGGAGCTGAAGAAAATTACATGGAATGGGATTTAGCTGCAAAATTAAAAATTAGAATTGTGAGAAAAGTGTAATGTAACTTTCGCAGACAGCCCCAAGTTATCATATTGCTGGAAGATCAAGCTAAGTATAAAGCTTCAACAGTGACTCCACCACTTTTTAGAAGACTTTTGCGCCATTTAGAACCTGCCTCGCCCCATCGTTCTGGGAATGAGATAATGGCATAAATACTCAAAACACCTTGTTCTGAAGGAAGGCTAGGTGGCGCTTCACCCCAAAGATCTGGAACCTATAATGTTAGAATTCTTTACAACAGGAAGTACAGGCTGGCGTGAACTCTGTGCATCTAGGGACAGAAATGGAAAGTGTACCAGACGAATTCAGAGACTATGAACACATGTTCCAGAAGAGCGTCGCCGCCACATGCGCCCCACATGCCCCTTTGCATTTTTTTCAAAGCTCAAAGGGGACGCTGAACTACCAAAAGGAAGCTCAGTGTACCCCTTGAATACCAAAGCAAGGGAAGTCCTAGACAATTATGTGAAGCATATGTTGAAGTGAGGGATAAGATGCCTTCAAAATCACCAGTGGTGTCCCCCATACTCCTGGTCCCCAAGGCAAACAGCGATCTCTGTCCCTGCATCAACTACCACCAACTGAACGCCATAACCTTAATGAACCCATATCCCATCCATCTGATGGCGAGCATTTCTCAGATGATCGCTGGAAGCTAAGTGTTTTAAAAGTTGGAACTGGTTGACGCCTTCAACTAAGTGCCAGTTGTACCCAAGCACCAACGATATATGGCCTTCAAGTGTCACCTAAGAGTATATGATTACATGGTAAAGACGTTTTATCTTAAGAACGCACCAGCTGTTTTCCAAAGGACCATTGACCATGCCCTTGGCGAATTAATTTAGAATTACTGTACCACGTACATGGATGACATCCTGAAAGTTCTTCGATCCCAAGAGAAGCATATAGAGGTTGTTAGGAAGGTTTTCCGGGCACTGGACAAGGCAAACCTCCAATGAAGCTCTCCAAATGTGAGTTCTACAAGGGCTCAGTATCTTTCCTAAGCAACGTTGTATCTGAAAAGGGAACGGCCATCTCCCCAGACAAGCTGTCAGCAGTGAAGGAGTGGGAAGCGCAAATAGACAAGAAGAGGGTGCGCAGCTTCTTAGTGGTGGTAAATTTCCTGAGGAGATACATCAAGGACCTCTCAGAAACAGCTGGCTCGCTTACTCATCTGACTGGGCAAGTACCCTTTCAATTGGGAGAGAAGGAAGAGTTGGCATTCAAGGCCATCAGGGAGGCCCTTCTCATAGGTCCAGTCCTATCACACCCAAATGCTAACTGACCGTTCATCGTGGATACAGATGCATCCAGTATTGCCATCGGGGTAGTCCTCTTACATATGGACAAGGATCTTTTTGAGCACCTGGTATGCTACTTTAGCAGGATGATGGTATTGATATAAACAAACAACCCCGTCTATAACAAGGAACACTTGGCGATCTTTGCAGCACTAGATGGGTGTCAGCATCATCTGTTGTAGGTGTGCCACCAATTCACAATCTAGACTGACCACAGGGCCCTGTAGTTCCATAAGAGCCCCATAAGATGAACCAGAACATGCCCGCTGGAATATAGAGCTGTCTCAGTATGACTTTAAGATAGAATATACGCCCAGGGAGAGCAACCTACTCTTAGACATACTTAGCTGGACCCAAAAATGAATTTCGCAAAGGAGGAGCTAGACGTGTAACACTGCCATAGTGCTCCCTTCCCAGGTGTTTGCATCAATATAAGAAGAGCGCTCCAACTTAACAAAGAGGATTCAGACACCCCTACAATGCACCAAAATTGAGGAAAAAGTCAGAAGGAAAAAGAGGGAGGGAATCCCAGAAAAGGCTACAAAAATTGCAGGAAGGAGGGGGCCTCATCCTGCACAAAGACTGTCTATGGGCCCCAACGCTCATACTCCAAACTGAGTTCATGGAGTTAAAGCATGACCATCCCCTGGTGGGACACCCTGGGGTGGGGAAAACAATTGAACTGATACGCCGGAACTACTACTGGCTGGCCTATCAGGAACTGTATGAGGATATACCGCGAACTGCCTCATCTGTGCCCAATCAAAGCCAATTTTGAAGCAAACTTGCAGGGAAGTTGAAACCCTTGTCAGGGATTCAACTTTGATGACCAAAGATAATTAATATAGAGATTTAGTTTCTTGGTTTAATGAGATTTTAAAAGACCCGTTGGAGATATTCAATTCCTGGACAGTCTGACGATCAACCCTTCAGAGTTATCGCCTTCACTGAAGGATGAGGCTAAGAAATCCAAAGGAGCAAAACATCCCACCAGAAGGTCGATCTCATCTAATAAGAATATTATCAGATTTGACCATCACAAGTATAGTAATAATCAGCAATATCGGTCATCTATTAGTAAAGATCTTACCTCAGTTGAAGCATGAAAATACATACAAAGAACTACCAATTCTACCCCCATAAATATCCCTCATTTCTAACTAATAAAGTACCAGTATTTTTGTCTTGTGTAGCTTAATTTTGGTCTATATATAACAGAATTACATTTACAATTGGAATCAGTTATTGCAACTGAACTAATAACTTCTTTGCACTTTTTTCTACCTTTGCTAGAGCCACGGAACTAATAATTTCATACCTTTTGTTGCTGTTGGATTCTTAACCCTTTTTTAGACTCGCTGGTGTAGTATCTCCTTGATTCAACAATATCACAGGAACTGTTCTTACCACTTATCTAAAATAATATAAATAGGCACTTAATAAAATTATTGGTTTTATATTATTTTTTATTAGGTGCTGCACGGGGAAAAAACTAAAGCTTTGATAATAGTGCGATAATCATAAATGAATTATTCATAGTTCAGGCTCAGATTGCTTGGTGCTGTCTGAATTAGGAAATATTCAAAAGTGGCTTATTGGTTAGTTCGAAACTCACATCACTTCAATGTGAGGGCTGATGGGGATGTAACCATCAGAAAAACAAAACCATTCGGAAGGGATTTAATTAATTGGGTTCAATCAGAAAGGGGGAAAATCTTTTCGCCCTAAGGAGCCCCCACCAACCCTATAAAAGAGGCTGGTCATCGTGAAGGGAATTGAACTAAACTGACGGTGGCCAGGGAAAGAGCATCCAAGGGACTCCCCTGAATTCACCACATAGTCAGCGCAATCCAACCAGTTGGACTCGTGGTATTTTCCCGATTTTATTAGTATTAGTATTAAAAGTGTTACCCCCAATTAATAGGGTTCCACCAAGAATTGACCAAGGTCTTTTAGCCGATTTGGTCTTCATTTACCTCAAAACCACTCTTTTCCATACCTCAGACTTGTAAATTTCCGACATTACCCCCTTCAAGAGTGGTTGGGGAGGTATAAGATCGCAAGAACCGCCCATGAATGCGGTTGATAGTAAGACCTGAAGCAAGGGACTTAATAGAATATTCATTTCCTCGCTTATAAGTGATGGAAAAGGGACCTTCCCAGATAGAACCGAGCTTTTCCCTTCTTGGTGTGATGCGATTATGGTAATACATTACCAAGTCTGACACCTGAAAGGAAGGAAGAGGAGCCCGGTGCTCATTAGCTGCTTGGCCTTCTTTAGTGACCATCTTAGCCAAGTTGTTCATAGCCTCTGCTTGCAGTTGAATGATGTGCTGGGCTAATTTTTTCATAGCTTTTTAGGGTCCGTCCTGGCAGTGAAGATATCCTTGGCTAGTAAGGCTGGAACTCCAGGCTCTCTTCCATGCAACACACCGAAGGGATACATCTTGAGGATGCGATGATAGCTAATATGGTAAGCCATAAGGGCACTGGATAAATAAAGATCCCAGTGTAGAGGGTCAGAGCTGGCCATCTTGCGGAGAATGGAGACCAGTGTACCATTAACTCTTTCTACGGCCCCATATGTGGATGGGTTGTAAGGTGCTGAGAAGAGTTGTTGTTCTCCCAAGGAGGTGGCGAGAAGCTTTACCACTCGGGAGGTGAAGTTTTTCGCATTGTCACATAAGAGGACTTGTGGGCACCCATGCTGGGTAAAGATATATTAGTGTAAGAAAGTGGCCGTGGCCTTGGCAGTCTGAGCGGGGAGATCCACAGCTTTAACCCATTTGGTGAAATGATCAATACCAACCAGGATATATCGATTGCCCCCAGTAGTTTGAGGGAGAGGACCTACCACATCTAAGCTCATGGTGTGGAAGGGCTGTTGAGGCGTGATTGGTTGATATTAGTACCAGGTCTTGAAGCTGGATGTTTTTTGCAGGTGATACAGGCATCCAAAACCTAAGTTATGGTTTTCATAATGCCTTTCCATTAATACCGCTTTCTTATCCACTAATAGGTTTTTTAAGCTCGGCCATGGCCCATCATTGTGTGGGATTCCATTATTACAGGTATCCGCTCAGAGGGCCGAAGATAGGGCAACCATTTTATTCCTACTTGTTTGTATAACTTCCCATTTTCAACCTTTGTGTTGCAGGAATGGCGAGCAAGCATTTCCTGTACAGGTTCATCTTCCCCGCCCAAGCCTCAGGAGTCATGAGGAGGTCATGCATCCTCCCTGCTACACTATTATCCAGATGAAGGAGGGGCAGCCGCGTCAACCCATCAACATCCATATGACTTGTTCCGGCTCAGTGCTCAATGGTCATGTCATAGTGCTGGAACTAAAGAGCCCAGCGCGCCAACTGCCCAGTGGGGTCCTTCATATTCTGCAACCACTTTAAAGAGGCGTGGTCAGTAATAACTCTGAAGGAAGTCCCATATAAGAAGGGGCAGTAATATTTCACGGCGAGTAGGATGGCAAGTCACTCTTTTTCCGTGACGCTATAGTTGCGTTCAGCCTTGGATAACATTTTGCTGAAGTATGATACGGGATGATCAATCCCATTTTCGTCCAGCTGTGCTAAGATAGCTCCAACACCATAATCAGAGGCGTCCGTGAATGACATGAATGGCTTGCCATAGTCAGGGTGATAAAGGATAGGCCTTTTCTGCAATAACCCCTTCAGGGTCTCAAACGCGGCCTGTTGTTCAACACCCCACTGAAAGGGAGCGTTCTTAGTCAGGAGCCGGATGAGGGGCTCACTGAGCTGGGCGAACTTGGGTATAAACTGATGGTAGTACCCCATCATACCCAAGAAGACTTGGATGTCACGGAGGGTTTTGGCTAAGGCATCTTCGCTATTGCTTCCACCTTATCTTTGAGGGGCTGAATCCCTTCATGGGATATTGTGTGCTAAGGAAATCCAGCTTCTTCTGGAAAAACGTAAACTTGGAGGGCTTCAGCTTGATGTGCGAGGCTCGCAGCTGTTGGAACACTTCTTTTAAGTGGGTGAGGTGTTCATTCAAAGTTTTGTAAAATACTGTGATGTCATCGAGATAGACAATCACACAACTGAGCTTGAGATCCTGGAGTATGTGGTCCATTGCCCGCTGAAAAGTGACAGGGGCGTTGCATAACCCCTGAGGTAGCCGAGTGGGTTGGAAAAGACCCTCGCTACAGATTAGGGCGCACTTCTCCTGGTCTTGAGGAGAAAGGTCCATCTGCCAGTATCCACTAGCCAAGTCCAAGGCTGAAAAGTACTGGGACCCAGAGAGTTGCGCCAGGGCGTCATCAATTTGGCGGATTGGATAGCTGTCCTTCTTGGTAAGGTAGTTCAGCTTTTGATAGTCCATGACGATCCTATGCCCACCATTCTTCTTTTTTATCAGTAGGAGAGGGGACGACCATGGGCTTTGTGAGGGTACCAGCAGCCCAGCGTCCAACAATTGTTTGAGCTCCGTCCGCATCTGTTGCTCCTCAACTTTTGATTTGCGGTAAGGCTTGGAGCAAATTTGGCGAGCATCCCCAACGTCAATTGTGTGAGTCCAACCCTTCATGTGCCCATAGTCGGTATCAGACTTAGAAAAGATATCGCTGTAGGAATCCAGTAAACTGTGAACTTTGTTAAGCTCAGTAGAAGTTAGCTCTTCAGAAATTTTGACGTTGGGCAAGGTGCATATCGTTTGATCAGTGGGCAGTCCCATATCCGCCATAGACCCAAGGCAGTGAACTTGCTGGATGTCTTCAATAGGTAGCAGCAGGGCTTTTCCAATCTCCTGATGCTTTTGGATGATCATGTCCTTACCAGTAAGGTTCCCCAGCAGAAGGTTGATAGGGCGCTGGTAGGCAGGGTCTAAGATACCTGGCAACGCCCGAGGTTCTATGGGGCTTAGACCATCAATACTGACGAGATGCAGAAGAAAGTTGCGAGGGACTTGCATGGTAATGCGGGTGTCTATCCCCTTTGCTCAACTGCTTTAATTACTATCTCCTCTGCCGCATACAAGGGAATGCCCTCTGAAGCATCCATGGAATCAGGCAACAATTTCGAGTTCCTGCCCGATGTGGTGTAAATAAGGGTAAGGGCAGAAGAAGGGAACTCAACGACGCAGGTGTATTCCTTTTTTATAGGCTCGTCGTTGGTAAAGACTATAGGAACCTCATAATTTAGAAGGGAGAGAGCTCCTTGTTTCATATTGATGACTCCGTCATACTCAATCATGCTTTGAGTGCCAATGAAAAGGTCATATGTCTTATTCTCCAATGCCACAGCTGGGGCAGCCAGCAGGAGTTTCCCAATAAGGATGGGAAGAGAAGAATAGGCTCCAATAGCTCGTGTGTTGTTGGGCCCTGCAGTTCCAAACTCTTGAGAACAATCAAGGTCAGGGGCCAACTTAATCTTTTTTATGAGCTTTGTGGAGACCACGGTCACTGGAGCACCCATGTCAAGGATGGCTAGCACGCGCACCTTATTGATAACAACTTCTACCTTGGTTATTGTGCTATCTAAAGTAGGGATGAGGTCGGGGACCTTTTGCAATTGGAAAGTTGTAACCAGGCGTTGAGCCATCGCGGGCCATCTGTCTTTAATTGAATGGAGGGTATGAACCTGTGGGGTAGAGCGGATCACGGTACCAAACAACTGATCAGCATCACTTGCAGTATCAATTACCTCAGACACACGCACTATCTGCTGCAAATATGTGTGTCGTGGTATCAGACCTATCTCAACTCGTTCAGGCCTTAACCTTTTGGGAACCTGTACTTTTATTAGCGCTCCCAACACATAATAACCTATGTCCTCCTCACCCCCTTCAAATTCGTCATCCGAGGGATTGTTGATTCACCCCAACGAGTTGCTAAGAGAGGGAGGAGGAACTGGCTTGCTCTTCTAACAGGAGAGGGCTTTGTTGCTCACATCTAACTTGATTGCTTTTGCAGGGTGTATCATGGAGGTACCTTCTTTTGGGAAAGACAATGGAAGGGTAATAGGTTTGGCTTTGGCCATAGGAGCGACCAGCTTGGGTAATCCCTTAACAGGAGGTCTTTTATTAGCAGCAGCCTGAGAGGAGGCTGGTGGCGATTGAAGTAGCGGCTTAGAAGGCTGCTCGGCAATAGGCTGCCCAGGTGAAGGGCTAACTGACTTCGCTAGCTGAGCTTTTGAACTTGAGGTGGGAGAGGGGCGCGGCCTCGTAATGGCCACTATTGGCCGCCTATCCTCACACAATGGAGGAGTATGTTGCCGTGGCAACTCAACAGAGGTGGGGTTCCATAAGGATACAGTATTAGAAGAGGCTGAAAGGGTCCGAATTTCTTCCCACATTAGAGCTTGGAGCAAAAGTTCAGGTTTTTAGAAGTCAGCCACTTCCAATGATGCTTCCTTTATATCCCAAACCGATTTGAGGGAGGGCTTAACTGCAGTGTTATGCATAGCTAGGGAGGGATATGGCGTCAAACTAGCCACGATAGCAGTAATAGCATCATCTAGAGGAGCAGTTTGTCCAGTAATAACGGTTGAGCTTGGCTATAGAAACGTTCAATAAAGGAGGAGAGTGTTTCACCCTCTTGCAAACAAAGGCGCATAAAAGCCTGTTTTATCCGTTGTAAACTTGATTTAATCCAAACTCATCAATCAACGCCTGTTTAACCTCCGCCCAGGTGGTAAGGGAGGCCATATTGGGAACTATAATCTCTTGAGCCATACGACTCAAGCAGGGAAGGATACCCTGGTTTTTGGAGGTTGGTCGCTCCTTCCAAAGAAGATTCATAAACATAGAGAAAGGAGGCGATACTGACCTCACCAGGGGAGAACTTATCTCTGAACGGAGGCTTAACTATGAGAGGAGAGGGCCCATAGGGGCCTTGAGAGGAATATTGCTCAAGCCTTTTGAGGCGAGCCAAAGCACTGGCTAGTTGGGTTTCAACTTCAGTTAGCCTTAAGTCCGTGGTAGTTGTCATTTCTCCAAAATCTTTTTGGTGGTTTACAGGTAGCCCCTGTTGTGAGCACCGCTTGTTGGATTCTTGGCCCTTTTTTAGACTCGCTGGTGTAGTATCACCTTGATTCCAACAATATTACAGGAACTGTTCTTACCACTTATTTAAAATAATATAAATAGGAACTTAATAAAATTATTGGTTTTATATTATTTTTTTATTAGGCGCTGCGCGAGGAAAAAATCTAAATCTTTGATAATAGTGCAATAATAATAAATGAACGATTCATAGTTCAGGCTTGGATTGCTTAGTGCTGTCTGAATTAGAAAATATGTGGTTTTGGCCTATCAGTTAGTTCGAGACTCACTAATAATTGTAATTTAGACTTTTCATGCCTCAAATTCAGATTAATTTGGTGCTGTTAAATTAGGAAATATTCAAAAATGGCCTATCAGTTAGTTTGAGACTCACATTGCTTCAACGTGGGGGCTGACAGGGATGTAACTGTCAGAAAAACAAAACCATTTGGAAGGGATTTAATTAATTAGGTTCAATCAGAAAGGGGGAAAATCTTTTCGCCCTGAGGAGCCCCCACCAACCCTATAAAAGAGGCTTGTCATCGTGAAGGGAAGTGAACTAAACTGACGGTGGCCAGGGAAAGAGCCTCCAAGGGGCTCCCCTAAATTCACCACATAGTCAGCGCAATCTGACCAGTTGGACTCATGGTATTTGCCCAAGTTTTATTAATATTAGTATTAAAAGTGTTACCCTGATTAATAAGGTTCCACCAAGAATTAACCAAGGTCTTTTGGCCGATTTGGTCTTCACTTACCTCAAAACCACTCTTTTCCATACCTTGGATTTGTAAGTGTCCAACGGTTGCACCTGAATATCATATTTTCTATCAAAATCTAATACTGGTGCTCCCTGTCATGTCTGCTTCTGAGGCTACCTGGTGAAAACATACTTTCATGATGATGAATATGTCTAGCAAAAAGCCCTCTTCTGTGTAATCAATGAGTATCATTCAATGGGTACACTCCAATAGGCAGGAGATGCCTTCTGCTAATATCAGTAATCTTCAATTTCGAGCTTCTATGGACTTGGCCATCTAGGGACCTGACCAATATAATTATCAAATTCAAACTGCGGATGTAGAAGAAACGGCCAAAGGCTTAATAAGGGGGGCTATCCAGCCCGGTGCCTGTCCTAACTGAGACCAAGAATATAAGGCCGCCGCTATTATGATGGACTTTATACAACAGAGCAAATTTACAACATAATGAAGTCAGTTTGGCTTGAACAGAGCAGTACCTCCTGCAGTATTTATAAACCTGGAAATCGTCACATACTCCATATTTTGGTTTGCATAATCTCAATATCCAATGCTAGTTGACCCTTGCACAACAATTTTATTCTCAGTGATCCTCATTCTATGAGACAGTGTCATGGAAATAGCAGAAGAAGTTTAGACCGGCCTGCCAGTCAGGATGCGTAAGCACCCAAAAAGCAAGCCAGAATACCAGAGGCATTACCAACTGGAGGACTGATATGGAGCTGGGCATTGGGAAATGACGAAGTGTTGGTGCAGCACAAAGGTGAGAATGACCCCAACAATGAACCACACTGAACCCACTCCCGACCCAGGGGGCCTTGCTGCAGGGGGTGGAATCACAGAGATAGTTTCAATGAGATCCTCGGCATATGGGGCCATTTCAAAAGGGGTGGCAAGGATATGGATTATCTTGCAATTGGTGGACATATGGCCACAAGATCCCCATATATTGCTGCCAGAAATTAATGATAATAGGGGTTTAGAGCCAAAAATATTGGACTCGCTGAACCCAATCAATGATGGAGGGGGCCATAGTGACCAAGAGTACTGGTAAAGCCCATCCGGTATATGGACTGAAAGGCCACCAGGAAAATGCCATCAGGGATGCGGTCAGAAGAAATAATAAAATTTGTTTGGTTTTTTTGGCAAAATTTTATTGTAGGAAAAGGAAAAAAATTGACCAACAATTTTCTCAATGCTATGTAACTGATTAAATAGTGCTCAATTTGGGTAGTGACAAGCCAGGATCAAGTCCCACAATTTTGACCTAACTGGCGAATTGTTTGGGAATAGACGGGTTTGTTCCTTGAGAACTGGCATTGCAAAATTTGGCGGTGGGCTGAGTCGCTGTCAGTTTGACTTCAAACATTTAAATTGGGGCTTGGGTACATTTCCAACAGTTGGCGCGACAGTATTTGGCCTGATGAGTGACAGGAATCCCCAAGGCCACCCCACATAGAGGTGGGTCCATTTGGTTGGGAACGGGTTTTAGACGCCTGACCTGCCCACACTCAGTCGCTGGGCCATTCGTTTGGTCAATAGCATCACATCAGCTGCAACGCCTGAATTACCTACTGGGAGCTTTAAACCCTCATCGGTGGCACCTAATGCTATAGCCTGATCATCAAGGATGATCCTCAATGACTTTGGTAGGGTGCTTTGTTCAATCAGCATATTGATCAAATTGGAACTGTCAGGCATTCTGGCTTTGCCTCAGTCTTTGTGCCTTTCTGGCCATTTGAGATTTGGGCATTGACCAGATTGCCACTCGAATTAGATCTGGCCAATTTCAATTTGATAATTTCAGCACAGATTTTGCTAGTTTGCCCATAACAGTTCTGCTGAGGTGAGTGTGGATACTGGGGGTGGGATCTGAAGTGGAAGGGCTGTTACCCATCACTCATCTACTATGTGAGTGAGATTGCCCTGAGTAACGAGGGGTACCACCATTCTCTTTGGTGTCTTTTTACTCAGGAATGGGAAGATGGCCCAATCAACAGACAGGGGACGTTCCCTGGGACTTACAGACAGCTTCTAACCTTGGTTGTGATAAATTTGGAAGCCATACTCGATAATAGAAGGGAAGTCAATGATCTACATAACTATTTGGTGTGAATTGACAATGGAGTTGTGGGGTACATCAGCCAAGAAGTATCTCAACAGGTTAGTGATGTTGCTAATCCTCTTCACCACCAAATCACTACCCTTTAAGATGAGATTATTAGACAACTGGGAAAATTGCGGGCCCAACACGAGGAATGCTTTTGTTAATCTTGATGGGCTACTTCAATAACTTGTCCAAATTGTGGATATTATTAGAGAGTGTGGACCCGATCCTGATGGTCCTCCTGGAGCTCTGGGACTACCTAGTTCTCCTTTGGTGACCCTGGGAACCCTGGTGAACGGGTCCCTCAAGGCCCTGTGGTTCAACAAGACCCACCTTGGCCTGCAGGTCGTGATGGTTCAAAAGGACCCCCCAGACCTCCTGGTCCCCCAGCTCCACGCTTTCAATTCACGATTCTGAACCTTTGAATCTACTAGTATCAAGAGTACGACGTTAGAAACACAAATCTGAGCCGTAGTTCAAGGGTGTTTCTTATCTTTAGAAGGCCTTTCAACTGACTCATTTTATTATCAAACCAACTTATTGGATGGCGTTGATAATGCTCATCATCTATGTAAGCTAACCAAACTATGCAAGAAATCAAGTTTGCCTTGTTATCAGCTTCTACTGAATACTCAACTTCTAAATGTGGAGTACTAGAGAACAAGCAAGAAGAGATGCTCACTGCAATTTCTAGCTTAAATCAAACTCCTGCAAATGACCATCTTACCCAATGGGTTCAAAATTTACAGGATGTGCTCAACCATTTAAGGCAACAAGTTGACTAAATTCCCGCCCAAGCCCACACCCAAGAGTCCAAACTTCCGAAGCTGATCCAGTCATGGTATCAGGCATACATGTATTGAGCAATGAACCCACCACTTTCAAACCTACCTTTAGGGATAAGTTTGATCTGGGATCTAGGATTCATCCTTTTCTATTTGTCTATGAGCGAGAAATGGATGGGTTAACGGATTAAAAAACCATTTGGCATATTACCTCTTGTATAAGCCGGTCCACACAAGAAATTATGCTTCCTCAACTTTTTAGTACTAGATGGTTTTATAGTTCCTCAACTTAAGGTTTTCAATACATCAACTTAAGTGAAAACCGACCTTATTAAGAAATTCAGGAGCGATCAAATCAAATCTATTAAAAAGCAAGCCTTTATGAGCATCCAAATCAAGTGAGGAGAGTCAATCCAGGATTTCACTAAGAGATTATATCATGAGGCCCAGGCTCTTGCTACTTGCAATTGTATTACTACAGGTGATGCCATTTTAGCTGTGATGAGTGCGTTTGCTTCTCATACTCAGTTGCTACTTCATTTAAAATCACTTAAAAAATTTCAGATCTATTATTGACATCAAAGAGGCGCTTATGGTGATCTCTAATAGTGTGGTACACACAACCTCCGCTAATAACCTTGTTATTAAATCCATGCAATGCTGCCTAGACCCATACCTAAACTGAAGAAGGAGCCAAGCAACTATTGCGGTATAGTGGGTCATATGGAAACATAATGTTGAAAGAAACAAGCAGAAGAGTCTAAAAAAGAGGAGTCAGCATAGAAGAATGAGGATCCCTGTGCTGGCCTACCTCCTGTGCCTCATTCGCAATTTTTAACATTCCTAAGGACTGTTATATGATATCTGCTCTTGGTGAACTTGATATCCCTGATTAAAATAGCCAACAAAGATACTATTTCTTCTTACACTTCTGTTTCATCTTCTAATTAAATTCAACCGTTTAGTCCCTCAGTATTTTCAATCCCACACTCTGGCACTTATGTGACCCAGGTGGAAATCATAGTGCACAAAGTATAAGTTTTAGCTATCATTGATATAGAAACATCCTTCAATATGATCTCACCCATTCTTATATAAAATCAAAGTGGCTCAGGACTTAAACCATTCTCAAGACTATGGAACTGCTGGTCCTTCATACACTAAATCCTAGGAGCTTATTGTTCCCTTCCAATGCGCTTTGAATAGTTGGTTGTTTCGGCCCCTGCAGTAGTTGTACCGGATCAGGAGGCACCTGATTCATACATTGATTCAGATCAGGTGGAGTTCGATCCAAAAGTGGCCCTGATTCAACGGGCATCAAATTTGGTAAGTTCAGAACTGGGCAAAATCGCCATCCCAAAGCCGAATCACCTCTGCATAATAATGATGGGCTTACACAGGGCGTGGAAAGTGATTTGGTGGGAAGGCGAGTCTTCACTAATGATGTGATGGTTGGGGCTCAGAAGAGTCTAACTAAAAGAAAGCTTATTTGATATTCGCAGTGCATTATTTAAGGGAAGACGCTGCAGCCCTGTAGGGCAGTTGCATCTTCTATGAGGAAATCAGAAATAAATGATTTTGCTAGCTCATATTTTATTAAGTTTATTTAGTAAAATAAGTCAGTTGGGTCAAAGTCATGAGCTCCACTAGTGAGCTCAGTGTGGCATTGGCGTTGTTCTCAGCCCTTTCCTGGTCCCAGACCCTGCTACTGATGTACAGCATCATGGGAACAGTGGTTCGAGAATATGTGGCAATGATGAGACATGGCAGTCAGGTTTGGGGATGGGCCTCTGCTGGCCTGTGCCTATTATGTTCAGTAACTTGGCTCTTACTATCCAATTCATTTGTTGCATACTGGTGAAAACCCTCCCGTTACATTAGACGCAACTCTAATACTTTCTTATCAGTTTTGTGGGGCCCCAAGAAGAGAAGGTGGTCCCAGGCGAGGGGGAATGATACCACCATGTGTTGATGGTGGTGATGGTGAGCTTCTCGCTCATGTTTGTAATAAGAGAGGTGATCTGAGGATGTGGTTTGAGACCCATAAGTATGGAGGAACGTGAAGGGGGACCTGTATCACCAAAAAGTTGGGCAGTTTTGCCTATGGAAGACTTAGAGAAAATTCACCAAGTGGTGTCATAGATTCGTTTTCAGGCGCGGTTGGATCAAGAAATGGGTGGAAGACCCCTTTCTCATTGTAGATTGTGCAAATTGTGGAGGCACTTCCTCCAGAACTTTCTGGGTGAGTGCAAGAGTTGGTTAAAGAACAAGGACGCCTGCCCAGATCCATGGATGAGTGTGTGGACTGGATTGACCGGGCGGCTTGTCCAGATGAGGCGCAGGATGAGGCGTGGTTGGCACTGTTGACAGTAGGACAGGGCTGAGGTTTGGTGGAAGAATATGGGCGGATCTTCCAGCAATTGGCGAAAACAGTGAGAGTCTCAGATTTTCAATAGTCGCAAATATTCAGACAAGGGCTTCAGGCGAACATGTTGGCTGTCATGGCGTCTGCTAAAGTTCAGGGTTCATTGGCGGAGGAGATTGCCTTAGCGATGCAAGTGGAAAAGCAACTGGATTTGGCACAGAACTGGAGAGAGGATTCAATGTCCCCAAGAAGGGTCCAGTCGCCTGTCATTTCTAGCAGAGGACAAGAAGGCTGGCGGGGTTCTCCACGGAATTTTGGTAATATCCATGGGGATCCTGTCAGGGTAGCGACGAGGAGTCAGGAAGAACAGGCCAGGGACCCTGGCAGAGCTATAACCCCTGACACACTTTACCTGCAAAAAATCGTAATCCAAGAATGCTTTTAACATTAAACCTTCTTCTTCACTTTATCCTAGGTTATTTATTACAGTTGAGTTATACTTGCATGGCCTGACTGAGAAGGTGCTGGCTCTGGTGGATACAGGGGCTGAGGAAAATTATGTGGAGTTTGCCTTAGCAGAACGTTTGCAGTTGGAAATGAGAAGGGGTCCTAAGGTGGTGTTCGTTGATGTATCAAGAAGAGCCCCATCGTGGGTTCTGGAGCCCTTTATTTGTTATTCAGCAGAACCCCTTTTGGTTGAAAGAGAGTTTCTGTGCAATTTAGAATCTGGCAAACCCCGTGGTGCTGGGGATGCAATGGTGGCATCGTTTCCAGCCACAGATTGATGTGTTGCATAAAACAATTACCATATCACCCCATATTGGACATCAGATGACGTTGAAGATGGAGGTTGGGGGCGACGTCCCAAGTGGATGCAGGAGATTAGGTATAATGCAGGAGGTAGAGCTCCCACCCAAATACAGTGACTTCATTTATGTATTTGGTCCCATTGGGAGTTCGCCTTTCTCTCCTACAGGTTCTTTCACATTCTCATTTTGTTTCAAGGAGGGATTGGACCTTCCCAGGGAATGTCTGGTCTATGCTCTAAATGAACGGGCCAGGGAAGCATTGGAGAGCCATGTGGAGTCCATGTTGAACAAAGGTTTGATTGAGCCCTCCATGTCTCCAGTGGTGTCTCCTGTGTTGTTAGTGCTGAAAACGAGTGGCGATTTATGCCCATGTGTGGATTTCTGACATCTAAGCGCGTTCACGGAGCTAGATCCGTATCTGATGCCCCTTTTGGAGGTTATTCTTCAGATTGTTACTGGATGCGCGATGTTTATGAAGCTCAACCTGAAGATGCTTTTAATCAGATTCTGGTGAGTCCAGAGCCTCAACAATACATGGCGTTCAAGTGCCACTTGGGATGTACCATTATTGGGTAATGCCATTCAGGCTGAGGAATGCTCTGGCGGTATTCCAACGGATGGTTGACCATGTCCTTGGGGGGATGATCAGATGATGCTGTGCCGCTTATATGGACGATATTCTAGTGTTCTCGCAGTCCCAGGAAGAGTATGTAGGAGATGTTCAGGAAGTTCTGGGGGTAATTGGCTAAATGGGTTTAAGGTTGAAGCCCTCCAAGTGTGAGTTCAACTGAAGTTTGGTTACGTTTCTTGGCAACGTGGTATTCTGGAATGGATTGGGGGTGTGTCTGGATAAGCTCCAGGCAGTATGGGCATATATCCCCCACGGATAAGACGGGGATATGAAGTTTTAGGGTACCTTGAACTTCCTTTATCAGTTTGTGAAGAATCTTTTGCAGACAGCCTTACCGCTCACTCATTTGACCCAGGACGTTATGTTTGTATGGGTAAGGCAGAAGCGCAGGCGTTTGAATTACTAAAAGGTAAGTTACTTACTGCACCTGTGCTGGCCCACCTGGATCCCAGAAAATCCTTCATGGTCGATATGGATGCCTTGAATTATGCTGTGGGGGCGGTATTGCTTCAGGGGGAAGATGGGTTGGAACATCCCATGTGTTACTTCAGCCACAAACTTCTCCTCGCAGAAATGAACTGCCCAATATACAATAAGGAACTTCTGGCTGTGATTGCGGCCTTGTATGAACGGCAACATCACCTGCTCTATGCCTGGAATCCTTTTGTTATTCAAAATGGACCACAAAGCCTTAGAGTACTATCGCCACCCAGAAAGATGAAACAGCAACAAGCCAGATGGCATGTGGATCTGGTCCATTATGTTTTTTAGGTGGAGTACAGGCCTGGGGCTTCAAATGTCCTGGCAGATTGGTTAAGCTAAGATGGAGCTTTTGTGTATGAGAAGGGGGAATTAGAGGAATTAAATACAGCAACGATGCTCCAACTGGATCAATTTGCAATGGTTGAAGATTGGGGGCGAGTTGGAGGAGTAAGTTTGCTGAAAGCAGAAGAGCGCGGAGTTCGCATGAAGGCTGAAATCTGAGATGACGGAGGGTCAGCTGCACCGTTACCATGCAGATTGAATGAAGAGGGGTGGGGTGCTATACCACAAGTCGCATGTATGGGTATCTAACACATCATTACAGCAGAAGAATCTGGGCTTCTCATAACCATCCACTGGCTGGTTACCCTGGAGTAGGGAAGATGATGGAGTTGGTACAGTGGTAGTATTCATGGCTGGGCCTTTGTAAGGATATCCAGAAGTACGTGTGAGAGTGTTTGGTATGTGTGAAGTCAAAGTCATTGAGAAAACCACCATCAGGTAAGTTAAATCCATTGCTGATACTGCAGACCCCTTGGAGTTTTGATAAGTGTCACTTCATAGTGGGACTTCCAAAGGTGCATGGGAAGGATGCGATTATGGTGGTCATAGATAGACTTACCAGATACTCTGAGTTCTTCCCATACACTGGGAGTTTTTTAGCGAAGGATGTGGCAAGGGTCTTATCGATGAGGTGTTTTCCCATCATGGATTACCTGAGGAGATCGTTTTGGATCATGGCCCACAATTTCTTTCGAGATTCTGGTCAAGTCTACTGGGAAGTTTGGATTCAGACCAGGCCAAGCCTCAACATGCCATCTGCAATCCGATGGTCAAATGGAAAGGGTGTTCCAGATACTTGAACAGTATCTGCGGTGTTACATGTCCAATCAACAGGATGATTGGGTATTGTGGGTCTGGATGGCCCAGTTTGCTTACAACAACCACTCTCAATCCTTTACGGCAATGTCGCCGTTTTTCACAAGTTATGGACTCAACCCTAAATTGAACAGGGGATCTGCAGGCGGTGTAACTCAGGGGGCAGATGAAATGAAGTATACCATGTCAGAAATCAGAAAGATGCTATGGGGAAATTTGAAGCAGGCGGTAGCTCAGCAGAAGTGGCAGGCAGATTGGTAGAGGGTGCTAGATCCGTCATTTGAACCTGGGGACTGGGTTTTATAGTGGCCAAAAACTATGCCATCCCAGTCAAGAGTCATAAGCTGGGTCCAAAGTTTCTGGGCCTGTACCAGATCATCTGAGCTATTAATCAGGTTGCCTTTGAGTTGAGTTACCAGCGGGTTCCAGAGCCCATCCAGTGATTTACGATTCCCAGCTACATGCTTTTGGGGGTGAGGGGCCAGAGTACCCCAGTCCACTGAATCCTAGAGAAGGGGAGATACCAGAATATGAGGTGGAACGAATACTGGATGCCAAGTGTGTGAGAGGCTGACAGCAACTGTTGGTGAAGTGGAAGGGCTATCCGGTAGAGGAGTTGACATAACAAATGATGGAGGACTGTGCGCGGTGCCCAGAGAAGGTCCAGGAGTTCTGGTCTTCACAGGGGGTGATGTAATGGATCAGGAGGCACCTGATCCATGAACTGATTTGGATCAGGTAGAGTTCGATCTAAATGTGGCCCTGATTCAAAGGGCATTAAATTCAGTAAGTTTGGAACTGGGCAAAATCGCCATCCCAAATCCAAATCACCTCCGTGGAATGATGACAGGCTTACGTGGGGCGTGGAAAGTGATTTGGTGGGATGGCAAATCTCACTAACAATGTGGTGGTCGCGGCTCAGAAAAGTCTAACTAAAAGAAAGCTTTTTCAATATTCACAGCGCATTATATAAGTGAAGACGCTGCAGTCCTGTAGGGAAGTTGCATCTTCTACAAGGAAATCAGAAATAATGGATTTTGCTAGCTCATATTTTATTAGATTTATTAGTAAAATAAGTCAGATCAGTTCAAAGTCATGAGCTCCGCGTTTGAGCTCGGTGTGGCATTGGCCTCATTCTTGGCCCTTTCCTGGTCCTAGACCCTGCTACTGATGTGCAGCGTCATGGGAACAGTGGTTCAAGAATATGTGGCAATGACGAGATATGGCAGTCAGGTTCAGGGATGGGCCTCTGCAGGCCTGTAACTAGTATGTTTAGTAAGTTGGCTCTTACTGCCCAATTCATTTGTTGCATATCAGCGCGAACCCACCTGTTACAGTAGTGTTGGACAATAACTGCTATGACTTGCTTTTGGGAACCAAATTCCTCATTAATTTTGAAGCAATAATTAAGCTTAAGGACAATCATCTTTCTTTAATTGGATACTGAGTACCTTTAATTTGACAAGATGTCTCCAATAGCAAAGGCAAACTCAAACAACGCGTTTGCTTATTGGAATATCATACTTCTATATCTCGTCTTGAGTACCAAAATTTTGTACATAGGACTTATCTTCCGCCTCCTTCAGCTTGTGCCTCTAAAGGAATGCCCTTATACTCTAACAATCCGATTACTATTCCTCCAAAAGCTCAAGTTATAATCAATACTGGAGTACGAGTATTTGTGCTGGCTGAGCATGTAATAGAGATTTCAGTAACAGAAATTCCTCTAATTGGAGGCCTTAACCTACCTTAGGATCCTTGATCCCACTTATGATGAGACTGTTTTAGTCTTAAAAGCTAATCTCACCTCTTGACCTATGCAATTGAATAAAAATAACTTCATCGCCTATGTGCAGTTACTCATGTGAGTGAAATTTTATTCATCTCAGGATGTGGGGATTTATGTGATTTTAGGTTGGAGAAACCACCTATCTTTGCTAGAGTTGACATCAAATTTTGAGATTCACTCACTTCAGAACAACAGCATAAACCTGAGGCTTAGATTGAAGAGTATGCGGATATATTGCTAAGGGCCCTGGAGATTTTGGGCTAATGAAAGATGTGCAACTATAAGTGAAAACCAGGAATACTCCTTTATCAAGCTCAGCTTTCATAGCAAATCTAAAGTCAAGGAGGCTCAGGTCTCAGTGGAATTGAAACAACTCCTTGATGCAGGGCTACTAACGCCTTCTAAGAGTCCATGGTCTTTTCCTCTACTACTCATCCAGAAAAAAGATGGGGGTCATAAAGTGGTTATGGACTATTGTTGGTTCAATGCTGTTACCCCAAAAGGATTCTTATCCTCTACCTTGCATTGATGATTCATTGAGACTATTGTCTGGGTCACAGTTTCTCTGCCATAGACCTGGCTCCAGAAGACCGTCAAAAATGGCCTTAATTTCTAGTGAGCGGTCAATTTGAGCCTACTAGTATGCCGCAGTGGCTTTGTAATGCTCCTGCTACTTTTCAAAGAGCCATGGATGGCTTAATGGGGATTGGAAAATTTCCTGTGTTTTGGTTTTTTAAATGATGTTACTGTTTTCTCTCGCACTTTTAACAAGCATTTGGCTCCTTTAAAGGAAGTATCTGGTCGAATACATCATGCTTCACTTATGCTAAACCCAACTAAGTGTGCTTTTTTCAAAACTGAGATGTAATTCTTAGGCCATAAAGTTAATTGCGGAGGGATTTTACCCTTATATAACAAGATCTAAGTTATTTTGGACATGCCTGTCCTTAAAAGCTTGCATAATGTTCAAGTGTCTTTAGGGATGGCTAATTATTATCAACAATTCAACCCCCATTTTGCTGAGATTGCGGATCATTTAGTTTATTTATTTCACAATTAAGTTCCTTTCTTATAAAGAATCACAGCAGCAAGCTTTCAATCTTTTGCGCTAAGCTTTGATGAGTGCCCCAATTTTAGCCCATCCTGATTTTTTTCAAACCCTTTACCTTATTTATAGATGCCAGTGATATTGCTAATGGGGCCATTTCGGCTCAGCATGATTCCAACCTGGTTGATCATCCCATCGCTTACTATAGTAAAACCCTTTCCAAGGCAGAACGCAATTATAGCGTTACCAAGAGGGAATGCCTCACAGTCCTATCCGCCATAAAGCATTTTTGCCCTTATTTCTATGGCAAACAAATCACTGTTTTCACGGATTATGCTTCCTTGAAATGGTTATAACAAATGAAGGATCCTATGAACGCTTAGCTAGATGGGCGTTAAATCTTCAGAATTATGACTTTACAATTCAATATCGCGCTGGAGCTATACACCAAAATGCTGATGGACTTTCTTGATTACCTATACTAACGTTATTCACTGCTGAGGAGGATTTTATCTATGACCTGGATGGTCAGACCTGAACTCTGGTATCATGAATCTAAGGACGTTATAGCGAAGCTACAATCCACCACCAAGGATACTCAATTTAAAAAGGTCCTTATATAAGAAGTTGGGATCTAAATGGTTGCCTTTTATTCAGCCCTTTGCAAAGAGTGATACTATTATGGAGGATCATCAAACTGTAGGGCATGGAGCTGTTGCTAAGACTTTACAGTGGTTGAAAGAACATTGTTATTGGAATAACATGCTGGAAACTGTTCACTATGCGTTGGAGACTTGTCTCACTTGCCAACGTCAGCGTAGTGTAATTCTAATTTACCAACACAAAATTGTGGGACCTTCAGAACCTTTTTCCACTATGAGCATTAATGTGAGGGCCCTCTCCCTACTGCATCTTATGGGCATCGTTACATTATATTAGCTATTGACCATTTTACCAAATGTATTAAAGCTGTCTCTGTTTCCACAGTCACCGCTAAGGCTACTGCTTCCTTCCTTTTTAAGCAAGTTTTCACCCGGCATGGTAGCCCAAAAGGTCTATATATGATAATGGGACCAATTTTGTTTCTCAGGTGGTATCTGAGCTTACTAAATTAATGAGTACCTACCAGTCATTTATCAACCCTTACAATCCTTCTACTAAGGGTGCGTTCAAATGAGCAAATGGTACCCTAGTAGCCATTCTTCAAAAGATGGCCTCCAACAATCCTAGTAGATGGAATCTCTATTTACCTAGTGCGATGTTAGCCTATAGGGTTAGCTATTATCATATAATTGAAATGTCTCCCTTTAAGGCTCTTTAGGGTTGGGATCCTATTCTACCCTCAAGTGTACAACCTATACTTAATGCTGCAACCCTGAAAACTACTGATATAGCTATGAGGAGAATAGCTGATTAAATCATCCAAGTATGAGCCTTAGCCTCGAGTTCTCTTGCTGCTACAACCTTAAAAGATGGGACTAGAACCAATGCTAGTCATCCTACGTTACCTGAATACCAAGTTGGGGTTCTTGTACTTTTCTATCATCATAGACCTGGAGGACGGATTTACAAACTTAATACCTTATGGGCTGGTCCTTAACATATTATTTATTGTTGGGGTATTGAATACTCCATTGCTGCTAATGATATTGGTACTGTTATCAATAGAGTTCATAGTAGGGTTCTTCATAAATATGCGCCCCCTAGGAAAGATCTTGAGGGGGGCGTTGTTGGGGATTCAGCTGCAATGACCAAAAATAGTCAAAATCATGGTTTGGTGTTTCAGTTTGATGATATTGTAAAAACCCGTTGGAGATATTCAGTTATTGGATAGATCAATGATCAACCCTTCAGAGTTATCGCCTCCCCTGAAAGATGAGGCTAAGCAATCCAAAGGGGCAAAACATCCCACCAGAAGGTCGATCTCATCTAATAAGAACCTTATCAGATTTGACCATCACAAGTATAGTAATAATCAGCAATATCGGTCATCTATTAGTAAAGATCTTACCTCAGTTGAAGCTTGAAAATCCATACAATGAACTTCGTATCTACCCCTATAAATATCCTTCATTTCTAAATAATAAAGTACCACAATTTTTGTTTTGTTTGGCTTTTCTTGGTCTATTTATGACAGAATTCAATATTTCCAGTTTGGAATAAAATATTGAAAGGGAACTGATACCTTCTTTGCGCTTGTTTATACCTTTTCTAGAGCCAAGGAACTGTTAATTTTGTAGCATTTGTAGCGCATGACTATTGTAATTTCAATCAAATCTTTAATACCCCTGCAGATTGCATTTATGCCATGGATGTAAGTCCAGGGGAACGTCCCCTGTGCATGGATTGGGCAATCTTCCCGTTCCCAAATAAAAGAGTCCAAAGAGGGCAGCCGTGCCCCTCTTCACCCAACGTGACCTCGCCCAGATGGTAGATGCGCACTGGGTAACCGCCTTCCCTCTTTGGATTCCTCCCCCAGTACCCTTGCTTACCTCAGCCAAACTTTTCTATCATATTAAGGACATCTGCATTGATAGCACCAAATTGAAGTTGAAAATTCTAAAACTGATGGGAATTAAGCCTGCTGATCAGGAAATGTATACTCAAAAAGGGACAGATGTTGAATTATCTGCTGGAATTGCAGATGGTTTTGACTCAGTCACTAACATGATTGCCAACGCTAACCCTCTCTCAGAATTATCATGGATGATACCCAATGTGCAGATGTTATCTTCAGAAATTATTGCCAACAGTCTGTAACCCTTATCTAGCAAAATGTGAGTTATGGCTGATGAACTCATTTTACTGAACGAATGGCCCAGTGACCAGGCACAGGCAGGTTGGGCATCCCAAACCCGTTTCCAACCAATTGGGACTGCCCCTACATGGGGTGGCCTTGAGAATTCCTGTGGCTCATCGGTCCAGATGCTGTCATACTAACTGACAGAAATTCAGTCAAGCTTTGGTTTAGGTGTTCAAGGGGTTGAACTGACAGCGACCTGGCCTGCCGCCAAATCCTTTGATGTCAGTTCTATTTGAGCTTATTTGTCCCAATCCCCAAAAAATTCGTCAGAGTAGGTGAATTTTAGGACCTGATCCCTGCTTGGACTCCTCACAATTGAACGCTATTTAATCAGTTTCCTTGCACTAATAAAATTGTTGGTCGATTTTCTTCCTATTTTTCTACAAAAACCCTTTACCCAATTTTAGTTGTTTATGTTGAAAATTAAGCCGTCCTTTCCTCTGGCATTCCAACACCCCTCAGGGTTTATGGCCGTGTTCATCTGGTATTCCACTAGGTGTCTATTCACGATTCTGACTAATATGCAATTATTATCAGAACTCCTTCTTTGTTCCATAACCGTCATATCAGCAGCAGTGCCCCTGGCATTCTAATTTGCTATTGGGTGCTTCGGCATTCAGTCTGGCAGGCTGGTCTAAATTTAACTTGCTGTTTGCTGACATAATTGACCAACCATTATTAGTAACCATTTACGCCTTTCTCATAGATATTGGCAGGCAATGGTCCCATCTTTTCAGCTGAATCAGGTTGTGAAGAAATTTTACTCTGGCAATGTTAGCCTGGTACCACTCAAAATGTTTAATCCACATCCCATAATTGCCACTGCTATTGTGCCCATGTCAGTATGTTCTGACTATCTGACTTACAAAGGGCCTACTCCCACTATGAGCCTAGTGGTTTCCCTCACCTCTACAACCATCTTTATGGTATCGCTGGATTCAACTACAGCTACCAAGAGAACTTCGCTTACTTCTTACTACCCATGAAGATTAGTGTCAGGTCCCATCACGTTTCCTTTGAGGCTTTGATGGATACCAGAGCTGCGGGCAAATTTATGAGTGTTGAACTATCCCAACCATTGGAGCTTAACCTGAATGTAGGTCCTTCGGTGATAGTTGCTTCTTCAGCCTCCCAGACCTCTTACCTAGTCCATCAGACAATTTATTTCTCAGTACATCAGTTTAGCTTTTGCAATCAGTTCTCATCAATGCTGAACTTGGTGTTTCCGGTTATCTTGGGGGTTGAATGGTGGTGCTGGCAACATGTTAAGATTCATTTGGAGTCAAATATGTTGTCATTTGCGAAATTATCAAATGGAGGGAGATTTTCCCTTAGTTAACACCAAGGAAACACAAAGTCGCAGCACAGTTACATTCCCCATTTCCTCTTTGGACCTTCCATCTGGTTTTCTTAAAGAGTTGATGCGCTATCAGAGTATCTTTGATTTTGAGAAGGCGACAGTCTTCCCCCTCATACAAAATTTGACTTAGGATTCTGAACAACGGTACAGTTGGTGAGCATCAACTGCCCTTTGTATCCACACACGGCAGATGAGGAGGCTGCTCTTAACACCTGGTTAGACGATATGCTCAAGAAAAGGATGATTGTTTAAAAGATGTCAACAATTGCTTCCCCAATCGTTTTTGCCAAGAAGGCTAATGGTTCTATCCATACCTGCGTGGATTGTGGTCACCCAAATAAAATTACATTGAGCAATTTCTACCCTTTACCCCTTGAGCAGACTATCAGTCAAGCGATTGAAAAGTCTCATGTGTTCTCTAAGCTTGATCTCGTCAATGCTTTAATTAAATAAGCGTAATGGAAGGCCAATAATGGCTTACTGAAATTCATACCAAACGAGGTATCTTTCAGTTCTGCGTATTTCCCTTTAAGCTGAAGAACTGCCAGCCACCTTTCAAAGAATGATTGATAGTGTGCTGGGTGACCTCCAGTTTACATGCGCAGTTGCATATATTGATGACATCTTGGTTAACTCCCCAACTTCTGAACAACACACTAAAGTCTTAGAAGCAGGCGTGGCTGCTTTTCACAAGGCGGGCCTGTTCATCAAGCCTTCAAAATGTGAGTTTTATAAGGAGGAAGTTACCTTTCTTGAAAACCTGCTCTTAAAAGATGGTTATGTGATTCCTCCCAACAAGTTAGATGCCATCCAAGAGTGGCTGACTCCAACAACCAAGAAACAATTATGGAGTTCTTGGGTACTGTCAGGATTCTCCCTGGATTAGGTAAAAGCCTTGTCCAGGGGGAAAATCGATATAATTATCCAAAGGGCATATTTTGCAGATGGACCAATAATTTGAGAACAGAGTTTGATTCAACCAGAATACCAAATTTGAGGCTTTGCCCAAATTATGCTGGATTCAGGGAAAATGTACCTTTCCTATTCGTAATCTAATCTCTTATCCACTCTTTATATATTCCCACTTATCCTAGTATTGGGACTTTCCTACAGGTCCCATGACACTACCCTTAAATATCCCTATTCCTATCCTTATATTTTGAAGCACTATAAATAGTGCTAAATTATTTTAAATAAACTACTTTTCACCTGTTCTTATTTTATGTTACTTAACTTTATGAAAACCATCTCGTTCAAGGCTGTTAACTTCGAATCCCGGCCTTCTGATGATCATGCCACCAATGATTCCTCCCTGGTGGCCCAACAGGTACCATTAATTTCCTAAAGAAATTTCCCCAGCCCTTCCCAGTTAGCTTCTCTGCTTCACCCCTCACGGGTAAAAAGGTGACTTTCTGTTGGGCCTTAAATGCCAGCAGGCGTTTAAGTAAATTATAGAAGTATTTTTATCACCCCTATTCTAAAATCACATGGACCCCTCCAAACCGTATATTGTCACTTCTGATGCTTCAGCAGTAGCAGTTGGGGCAGTTCTTCTCCAGGAGCATGATGGCTTAAACATCCGGTTGCCTACTTTTACCAAAAATATTAGCAATTGAGCAATCATGGTCCATTTGTGATAAAGAATTGGCAGCCGTAGCATGGGTATTGACTCATTGGTGGCACCTGTTACAGGGTGCCCAGCATGTGTTAACGGCGTGTACAGACCACTAAGCTCTTTTACATTTCTGAAAATTACAAAAATTGGCACACAGGCAGGCTTGAACCATCAGTAATTATGTAGTTTAAATTATAAATATGAATTTATGAAAGGTGCATTAAATGTGCTTTCTGACTTCCTTAGCCACAACCTGGCCCATTGCACCACGGACTCAGAGGAAGCGGACTTGGTTACTGTGATCCCCACCACCCAAAATTTTTATCTATTGTCGCGCCTGTGGTCGCCTCAGTAGAGCTAGCTCTGGATGCTCCGCTTATTTCATGGGTTTTGGAAGCTCAGATGTCCTGCCCCGAAGGAGTGGAATTACGTAATCAATTATCCCTTTAAACCCACAAACATTCCCTGTATTCCTTGGTGAAGGGTATCATATATTTTAGGTTGCGGGTTTGGGTTCCCCCTCTCCAAAGTGCTGAGGTGCCTTAAGTGCATCACGACCCTCCCACTATTGGCCATCTGGGAAACAAGAAATGCATTGAATTGATCAAGTGGACTTATAACTGGGCAGACTTAACTAAGGAAGTTCCACCCAGGATCACCAATTTGGTTATTTTGTGAATGAGCTTTGTCAGACCGCTCTGGAAGAAATGGCCTCCTACACTCATTACAACAGGCAGAGGGTCCATGGACATTGGTGTCTGTGGATTTTATTTTCAAACTCCCCTGATCTAATGGGTTTATGGCAGTGATGGTGGTGGTCAATCGCTTCATCAATTTTTCCCTATTTATTACCTGTGCTTCCATGATTATGCCCAAATAAACTACTTGTCTCTTCCTACGCTATGTGATCTTGATGTTTGGTCTCCCACAGGAGATCATCAGTGACCATGGACCCCAATTTACAGCATGGTTCTGTAATGTGCTTTTATCCATCTTAAAAATCACCCCCTGCCATTATACCACGTACCATCCCCAGTCTAATGGACAAACCGAGTGGGTTAACCAAATTTTGGAACAGTATTTGCATTGTTACGCGTTGGTCACATAAGATACCTGGGCCGATGGCCTTCCTCTCGCCCATTTTGCCTAAAATAATGAAACTCACACTTCTACGGGGTTTCTCCTTATGAAGTGACATTGGTTTATAATCTCTCTTTTTCAGTTAGTCCCTATCTGCGTCCTGAGGTTCCTGCTGCCTCAGATCAAGTTGAGTACATTCATTATACCCAGCCCTTAGTGCGGGAGCGGCTCTCAAAGGCTATCAATAATTATAAGCGGTTTGCAGATTGTAAACAGTTTCCTGGTCATAATATCGTAGTGAGCTCACATGTTATGTTAGATACTCGCCATCTGTGGAAGCAGGTACCTTCCTGGAAGATTGCAAGCAAGCATTTGGGTCCCCATCTGGTGGTAGAAGAATTGGGAAAAGGTGCTTTCTGGTTAAACCTGCCAGCTCATTGGAAACAGCCCCCCTCTTCCACGTGTAGCAGTCGTCCCCATTCAAGCGGATCATTCCCAATGAACCCAAACCAATTGTGATAGAGGATGCAAAGGAAGCTAAGGTGAAATACATCTTGGAGTCCCACAAATCCTGGTGGTCAATTCAGTATCTCATCACGTGGAAGAGGTATATGGCCTATGAGAACAGTTAAGTCAAGGCTCATGATTATGCTAATTGCATGGAACTGGTCGAGGCGTTTCATGAACCCATCCTGACGCTCCCCATCCCCTCCAAAAAGTTGTGACTGTATTGGCGATCAAATTGCCCAAGTCTCACAAAAATGTGGCCCTTGTGCAGTTTCCCGGTGGTGGCGCCCTTTCTTTGGAAAAAGGAAAGGGTAGTATAAGTCCAGGGAAACGTCCCCTGTGCATGGATTGGGCAATCTTCCCGTTCCCAAATAAAAGAGTCCAAAGAGGGCAGCTGTGCCCCTCTTCACCCGGGGTGACCTCTCCCAGATGGAAGATGAGCACTGGGTAACCGCCTTCCCTCTTTGGTTTGCTCCCCCAGAACCCTCGCTTACCTCAGCTAAACTTTTCTATCATATTAAGGAAATCTGTGCTGATATCACCAAATTGAAGTCAACGATTCTGAAATTGATGGGATTTAAGCCTGTTGATCAGGAAATGCATACCCAAAAAGGGACAGATGTTGTATTATCTGCTGGAATTGCAGATGGTTTTGACTCAGTCACCAATATGATCGCTAAAGCTAACCCCCTCTCAGAATTATCAGGGATGATACCCAATGTGCAGATGGTATCTTCAGAAATCATTGCCAACAGTTTGTAACCCTTATCTAGCAAAATGTGAGTTATGGCTGATGAACTCATTTTACTGAACGAATGGCCCAGTGACCAGGCACAGGCAGGTTGGGCATCCCAAACCTGTTTCCAACCAATTGGGACTGCCCCTACATGGGGTGGCCTTGGGGAATTCCTGTGGCTCATCGGTCCAGATGCTGTCATACTAACTGACAGAAATTCAGTCAAGCTTTGGTTCAGGTGTTCAAGGGGTTGAACTGACAGCGACTTGGCCTGCCGCCAAATCCTTTGATGTCAGTTCTATTTGAGCTTATCTGTCCTAATCCCCAAAAAATTCGTCAGAGTAGGTGAATTTGAGGGACCCGTTCCCTGCTTGGACTCCTCACAAAATGAACAATATCTAATCAGTTGCTTGCACTGAGAAAATTGTTAGTCGATTTTCTTCCTTATTTTCTAAGAAAAAACCCTCTACCCAACTTTAGTTGTTTATGTTTAAAATTAAACTGTCCTTTTTCGCTGGAATTCCAACACCCCTCAGGGTTTATGGCCCTGTTCATCTGGTATTCCACTATGTGTCTATGCACGATTCTGACTCATATGCAAGTATTGGCAGAACTCCTTATTTGTTCCATAACTGTCATACCAGCAGCAGTCCCCTGGAATTCTGGTTTGCTGTTTGGGTGCATGGGCATCCATGCTGGCAGGCCGGTCTAAATTTTAACTTGCTGTTTGCCTGACAATGGATCTCCAGCATGGACTTCACAATCAAGCTCCCAAAATTTTGAGGGTTATGATGTGGTTATGGTGGTAGTGGACCAATAACGAAATATGCTGAGATATTCCCATGCACCTCTAAGGTCATGGCAAAGGACATGGTGGAAATCTTCACAAGGAAGGTCTTTTTCTGACATGGACTCCTGGATGAGATCAACAGACAGAGGTCCACAATTCATCTCTAGGTTCTAAGATATCTTCTAGAAAATCTAAATATTAAAACATGACATTACTCCACTTATCATCCCCAATTGGATGCCATATGGAGAGGGTCAAAATAGACCCTCAAACAGTACCTATGATGCTATCTCACCACATTACAAGATTGTTGCTCAACTGGATGAGGATTGCACAGTTTGCATACAACAGCCTGATACACTTGTCAACTTGCACGTCCCCCTTCTACATGAACCATGGATACAACCCACGGACAATGATGACATTCTGGGGGAACGAACCATGTAACGGATGATTTAGTAACCAGAATGAGAGATTCTAAAGATGCTGAGATTTAAACTGGAGAAGGATGTGGAAACCCAGAAGAGGAAACTTATTCTCATTGCTCCGAGTCTCCGCCACTCAAAGAGGGTGACTATTTTATGATAAAAAACGCTACTCATTCCTTGGGCAGTGTATAAAGTTTGGACCCATCAACCTAAGACAATACAAGGTCATCTTCCAGGTGAACGTGGTGGTTTATGAATTAGAATTCCCAGAAAGAATACGCGCACACCCAGTTTTACATTTATTGAAGCTCAGAAAATTTGGAGAACCCAAACCAGCGAAGCTGGAGCCAGTCCATTTAGACAACCCATGAGAGGCGGAATATGAGGTGGAGGAGATCACAGATATTAAATTCACCCACAAAAAGTGATGGTACCTATTCAAATGGGTCAGCTACCCAATAGAATAAATTCTCCTGGCAAACAGCCGCTGATTGCACCAACTGTCCCCAGAAGATGGAGAAATAATGGAGGCGCACGGGGGCTTTCCTCAAAGGGGGGGTGATATGATGGTCAAGGCGATGCCTGACTGCCACATAGCCCTGATCCCCCTTAAGGCAGGGATTAGGGCTCATATTGATATCAATAAAATTATAGGGTTTGAGGGCAACGACCCTCAAATGTGGCATTCTGATGAATCAGATGTTGACAAATTGAGTAAACCTAGGAGCGGAGTTGGTAAGGGATGATATAAATGGCAATTGGGCCAATCAAAGGCCGCCAATCCAAAATTCACTGAACTGATGATGATGACAATGGAAAAGAACATCCCAGCAAATCAGGAGCTGACAAGCTGAATTATGCCAAATTTGGAACCTTTTGAGAACTATGGCAAAGGGCAGCTCATAAAATCAGGAGCTGACAAGCTGAATCTGCCACTAGGTGAGAATTTCAAGAGCCATGGCAAATGGCAGTCCAGCGAATCAGGAGCTGCCAAGCCAAACTATGCCAAAAGCGGAATTGTAAAAGTAGATAAGTGTATTGGCTAAGCTAATCAGCAGCTGTCAGAAAACCTATATGAATTTTAATTAAAAAGTTTGTGATAAGAGTGGAACATAAATGATGAGCTCTAATTTATCCCTGATAAGCATAATATTAGATGCGGAAAAGTTCTTGTACCTTTTGGGGTACTCAACAAACAATATAGAATGGGCCCAGATGGGAATATTGGGGACCAAGATTCTTAAAAAAGGCCCACAGATATCCCACCACACGTAGACTCCAAGGAACAAATTCCCCATATCCCACATTTAATAATATAAATACAACCAGACAAAGGTGATTAGGACAACTTCATCTTTTAGTATATATAAGAAAACCCTTAAAAATTGAAAATAACTTTTGAAAATCTTAAAGTCATTTATTGAGATTTGGAAGGAAGCCCTGGATTTTAAGCGTGATATGGACCATATCTCTGATTTTAACAGAGTAGTCACCTCTCTGTACGCCCTCTCAGGTGAAAAGACCATACTTCTCAGCGTTAGCATCATCCTTACCATTTTAAAAGGTACAATAAACGCTCATTAAGCATAAGGACTAAGGATCTGACCACAGCTACATTCTTCTGTTTGTTGGCCCTCACTTGGGACCTCTTGCACAACTGTTTTGTGGCAATTTAGAAGTATTCCGTTTGTCACAGTTTTTTTAAAGCTTTTGAAGATAATTAGAGACTGAACCTAATATTGCCACTGCAAAGGATATGGGTCTTCAGGACCTAACGCCACTCCCTAGGAGCATATAGCTCCTAGCTGCTGAGGTTTGGCACTAAAGTGTTTTTTGCTCCAGCCATTTTTACCTCATGTTTTTTCAGAGATGCTTATTGTACCTCTTACATGAGAAAATATTGGTATAAGCAACTTTGATAACGATACTTGGATGAGGGTGGACAACATAATCCATTATATTAAATTAAGGAATCCCTGGATTGATAACAAGGCCTGGTGGGCATGGTTACCGCGCATTAAGCTGGCATAACAAATGTTGATTTGCAGACGCTGGATGAGGGTATGACGCATGGCCCATACAACATAATTAACTTTGCTGTTTCTTTGGATAATTCTTCAGTTTGTACTTTATAATAGTTATTAACATATATAATGTGCATTGCAGCTTCCAGAACTCAAGGATGTTGAATCTTTCTCCCAGCTTGAATCACATTCAACCTTTCTTATTAATGAATGTTGAGTCTAATGAGGGAATTGTTCCCATTAAATATCGTAAAGGTTGCCAATACACCTTAAAAATTAGCCCAAAACATCTTTATAATCCAAGGGATCCCACTACACATAATACAAAATTGTACTATTGAACTGGGCCACCAAGCCCTCATTGGAACAGATATTACTTTACAAAATTTCTGACATTTTATATAATAAAATCCTTCCGCCAATCTTGTGATCCAAAAATAATCCTGTTGCCACTTCTGGTATTTATCCTCAATAGGGAGAATTTAAGGTGTCTTTGAAAATACATACTCTTACTAGTGCATATCAAAAGCACCAAATAATTGCACTTGTTTATGTGTCGCCTAGCCTAACAACCTCGTTGTCTTAAGTTATTATTTGACCTCCAATCATTATGTATTGAATGTTTGGTCAAGTGAAATGTTGCGATTTAGTATAACTAACTCAATTTCATATTATGTTATTTTACTTAAATCTTTATTTTTAGATGAAGGTGTCATTTTTTTGGGCCTTGACGCCAATTTCAATCTGCCAAATTAGTTTATAGCAAATTATCTTACCTCCACACCTATGTTTTTAGATGTAGCTATTGATTTATAAAATTGAATTACCATGATTTTGCTCTGTCCCACAACAAAGAAATTTAAAAGTTTACTATTAACTTCTATGGCCTGCAACAAGGATATCTACTGAGGTCTGATTTCTTCCCATCCCACCAGCAATATCCTCCAGATCACTTATTATCAATTTAATATATTTGAAGTGGCAACCTTAGGATGATACCGCACTAATTAAGGGGAAGCGAAGAAATGGGAAAGGAGGATAAAATCCAGAAAACCTCCATGCATGGCGTATGATAGGCCAGGAACTCCATGGACCGCCTTTGCTATTTGCTATCTCAGTTTGAGGCATTGGTGCCCAACGCCAACACAGTCATGACTTATCCCCTACTCAAAGTTCCTGTACCAGAATCAAACTCAGGGAGGCAGTGGTAGAGGTCCCAATTCTACCACTGGGGTATCCTCCTCCACTTATTATCAATTTAAGATGCTTTCAAGTAACATAAATCTAACTCCATTTTCATTATATTCTCTCTTGCCACAAGCCAGCTTAAAACAATCCCTAAAGGTTTTTTTTAAGTTCTAGTCTAATGGTTTCTACCACTTTCCAGGATAATTATGTGCTGCCCTATATTCTTCACTATGTTTTATAATTATGGTATTTGCGTTTTAAGGGCATATTTTTGTTACCTAGCTGATTACAGCTGCTGAAATGAAATCTTTTGCAATTAAATATTTATTTACTATTTTTAGGGTTACTGTCATCATACAGCTTACTTTATATATCAAAGTAATTTAGCCATCTGTTCTGTTGTAATTTTAGCCTAAGCACTAAACGCAACAACATGTAATAAAATTCTATTGTAAAGTTTTTTTCAATGCCATCACAAGATCATAATTGAGTGTAACATATATTGGGTGGAACTATATGTTTTTAATTTGATGTCAGTCCTATGTTAACAGAAGCAATTAATACCACACAACACAGAAGTTGAACGGCAGGGATGGATTTGCAGAGTATTAAGTTTAATAGTCTGCCACCTCGTTGTGGATATAAGTGTACATATTTATTAATTGAAGTAAATAACTAAGTCTATTTAGCATTAAAAATTTGTCTTCCTTTGAGCGATTGAACAGAAAGAAACTTACAGCTAGGCTTTTATTTAATTGATCTAAAGAATTAAAACTTATATAAATAATTCTTCAGTCTCTGGTTTTTAATGTCAGAGATACCTTGAAAATTAGTGGGTTGGATATGTTCTTGGTCATATAGCCTTGATGAGAAAAATAACTATAGTCAAATCTAACTAACTAATGCCTAGTATAGTTCTAGGCATTTGATCATCATGAGGAGTCAATGTAACTATCTTACTCGTTATAAAACTCATGGTACCATTTTTATTTGATATAGTGAAAAAATATAGAGAGCAGCAAATTCTTTTAATGTACCCATCAAGGAATTTATCTTGTTTTCTAGAAAGCTTAAAATCTTTCCAAATCAGGAAGTTTTGAATATTATATCATTTCTATGAAAACCTGCTTAAAGAGAAATAGGGCAAACTCAGCTTTCTAAAAATAACTAATATACCCCAATTCTATTTTTAAAGTAATAATAGAAAGTATGCTATTTGGTGGACATATAAAGTAGTCACTAATGATCCTATTGTATCAATATATCATTAGTATTGTGTGCTTTAAGGCCCACCACATATAGTTGATATATGTATTATATTTTTAATCAATATTAGGTTAAAGCCAGTTCATTGCAATGGACATTTGTTCCAACATCCTAATGAAAAACCACGCACCTGATAAAATATATATAGACCATCCAGGCTTGTAACATATTTCTGTTATGAAGCCAACTGAAGATTTATATGACTCAAAACTATAAAAATATTATCATTTAAGTATATGCCATAAAGACAGATTTATAAAACCATAACATATTCCTTGATTTCACAGGATAAATATATAACGGAAAACAGATAAAAAGTTATAGTAAAGTATA